>JAVDPK010000858.1:1283540-1306689 GCA_034780415.1 Cichlasoma orientale | reverse complement strand
GTAATGCCATCCAGAGTAAGTATCTGGTTAGACACCATGTTTCTAAGATTTGTGGGGCCGAGTACAAGAACTTCAGTTTTATTTTATATTTTCTTGGCACACCCACTTAGCATCATGTAAACACCAGTCTACCCGAGTATTGTTGCTGACCATGTTCATCCCTTTATAACCACAGTACTCATTTTCTGATGGCAGGATAGCACACCATGGCACAAAGTTCAAATCATCTCAAATTGATTTCTTGACTATGACAATGAATTCACTGTACACAAATGACCTCCACAGTCACCAGATCTCAATGCAATAGAGCACCGTTGAGATGCGGTGGAACTGGAGATTCTTATCGTGAATGTGCAGCAACTGCGTGATGCTATCATGTGATTATGAACCAAAAATCTATGAGCAATGTTTTCTGAATGATGCTGAATCGGTGCAATGAAGAAATGAAGCAGTTCTGAAGATAGAAAGGGGCGCAGCCCTTTATTAGGAAAGCGCACCTAATGACGTGCACAGGTCTGCATACAGCCGCTCCACTGTGGTGCTCTGAGCCAAATGCTAATGTCATAATTCTAACAGAATAACTTGGCTAAAGCACCCACATTTATTAGGTTCAGTGTTTACTAGGGTTTACACGTAAACAACATATTAACAAAAGCCAAAACACAGAAACGATACCACGCTGTGCCATAATGCGCTGCTTTCACAGTTTAACCATTGCATAACAATCCAATTATAAACACCATGTAAGCTCTGTGCTTTTGTGTCATATCACATGAAGCTTTTTTTTGGGGGGGGGGTTACGTAAATTAATGGCAAGGGACATGACAGTTATGGATAAAAGAATCCAGTATATTTAGACAAAGGGTTAGTGTGCTTTACACCTTTAATCATGTGTGTACAATCTACCCACACACAACACCATATATGCACAAGGTTACATAATCTGAGCGCAGGTCACATTACTCACGGACGTTGAGAAGAGTAAATGGAAATTTGAGCAGGAGATGATTCAAAATATCTCAGCTTGTATCCGGGCTCATTGTTAATGAAACTATCACAGATGTCATCATATTCAGTTCAATTCAATTCCATTTATATGGAACTGAATTGAATCACAGCAGCACTCGCCTCAAGGTGCTTCATGTTGTGAGGTAAAGACCCTACAGTGATCAGAGGTGGGAAGTAATGAAGTGGGCCGGAAACAATCAGAACAGCGTTTTTGGTCCGTAAGTTGTGGTACATCTAGCTTGCGCCGCAGAAGAGGAGCGAAAATAAAGGGAGTAACGTGTTGCGGCAGGTAGTCTCAAATGCCTGTACTTTTGCCACCTCTGACAGTAATACATTGTGCACCCAAGGTGTAGATGTCTCAGCTGCTGTGTCTTAGTCTTGTTACGCTGGTTAGGATGACTCAGAATTGATAGTATGCCATGAAGTAACTCCCCTCCAAGTGTATTGCCATGGTTTCATTAATAATACCCAACGGCTGTGATCCATGACAGTCACAGGAAGAATGAAAAACTTAAGACAGGTTTTGTTACATTGAAGTTACATGAAACAGGGCTTGTACAGTATATTTGGAGCTCACAGGTTTCATTCTAATTCATCCGCAATCACCCATGAAAGGAAGGCCAAAATTAAGGAACATATAATCCGTTTAACATTACAAAGACACGTCATCCGCTTCGCCCAGTCGCCACCTCGACTTACGTAACACAAAGTGCCGTATCTGCTTTTTAAAGCCAAAACAAACAAAACCAAGATTAAATAAATTTAATGTTTAATATCGTGCGTTCCATCTAACCGTGTGCCTAATCAGAGCCTCAGGTTGGACGTGCTGTACGATGCTGTTTAGATATGAAGAAACACTCTGACATTGTGTTTTGCAGTTTGGAGCAACTTCGCTGAGCGTGAGTAACGCCAGATTCATGCGTCTGCAAGCGCAAGGTGTTACCGCCGTATGTATGCTTAAAGGGAGGTGGAGGAAAGATCAACACAAAGCCGGGAAGAATAAGCATTTCCTTTGTTTTACGCCGATGAATAAAGATGAGACGTGTTCAATAGAGAAACTGACTCAGCTGGTCTGGACTAGAAGGACATGGATGCGTATAAAAAGAAAAGAAAAGCAGCTGGATTTGAACTCTCTGTCCTTCCGTCAGTCCCTGCTCTGGGCCTTAGGAAGTGCTTGTTCATTATAACCAATAATGGACTTTACCCAGGTTGTTTGCTTTATGCAGAATTCAATCCGGATATAATATCCTTTTATCATGTTCTGGGTGTGTGATGCAGGGTAATTGGATGGTAAGGCAGAGGACAGGACTAGTACTCTGTGCAAGAAATCCACAAACTTTGAATTTACTGGCTGAATCTTTTATAAAACTGTGAATTTTAACACGGGGGTCCACAGATACCGTCTCACTGTTCGAGCATAGAGTGCATATAAAAGACGGATGTAACTTCTCAAATGTGAAGCCAGTGCATGGTCAGTGTCACGGTCCTTTGGTCTTGGACCCAGGGTTCTGAGGCTCCCTTGTGTTTCTGTGTCCGGCTTAGTCTTTGTCTCTTTTCTGGTTTGTCAAGTTAATCTTGTCTCCCTATTCAGTTGTGGCCCTTTTCCTGTCTTAATTTCAGCTTCAGCTGCTCTCCCACCTGTTGCCTGTTCCATCATCATCCTTTGTGTGTGTCTCTGTCTCCCCTTGTCGTTTGTTGTGTGCTTCCCTCATGGTTGTGTGTTTCCTAGCACCGTGTTTCCTGGAGATTCTTAGTTTCAGGTTCATTTGCTCCTCTTCAGTAACTTTGTGTATTTTTGTATGCTGTAAAAGAGCTCAGCATTAAAGTTGTTTATGCCAGTCTCCCGAGTCCTGCCACACAGCCATCCTTGACAAGAAGGGCATTAAACTCGCATTCTGGTTTCAAAAATAACTCAGATTATATAAACATGTATGAGGAAATGGCTCCTCATCTTCCAGTAAACACAGTAATAACTTTCCTGATTAGTTTATGGTCTTGGTTGCTAGTTTCCATGTGCTACTGCGTGCAATACGTCATTCAGTTTGTAAATCATGGTCCCCACAGGAGTCCAAAAGGATTGATAAGTCACTACCGTATGAGTTTCACAGTCACATCGACCACTCCAAATTTAAAATACTCACCTTGAAGTTTCACAATGGGCGACATCACGGTGAATACATTCAACTTATACACCTGCCGAGGAATCACACTGCCATGTCTTATTTGTTTCAGCCCCAGAGTTTGATCTACAGAGAAAACCTGAAGAGTTTACTAACAATGTTTTTGATATATTTTTTGAGTGTTCATTAGTCTGCTAAATGAATGGCTGCCGAACTATTCTTTTACTTAATCCTTCTCATCCATTCTTCTCCTTTGAGCAGCCATGAGTACATAATTATATAGGCCCTTTATTGAATGATTTAATTTATGGCCAATATTTGCCTATATTTTAATAAGTGCACTGATATTAGTGCACTTCAGGCTTTGGTTTTGATGAATAAAAACTTTGGTAACACTTTATAATACGGCCTGGGAGTAAGGCCGTAAATACCCTTTAATTACAACCTTAGTACTTACATGTAATTACAGGGTACTTCCAGCCTTAGTCCTGGAAATTACGCAGATCTTAAATTTACTTACAGAGTACATCCCTGTAAAATATGCGTACTTATGGCCTTAGTCGCAGTACTTACACGTAGTTACAGGTTACAGGTTACTTACGACCTTAGTTGCTGTACAGGGTATTTAATGTTTGTGAACTCATCAATGGAGATTTTACATTACAGTGCACCAACTGCATGTGCACCCCAGCCAGTGAACTGCATGTGGACCTCAAACAAGCATAACAGGAAAAAACAGTTGGCCATCATGTCTCCAGCTGTCCAGGTCTGTGTCCACAATAAAGAAAAATCAAGGCTTAAGAGTGTCTTTTAGTACAACCAAATCTGAATTATCTCAATCTTGATCATAAACGATGGAAATAGAAAGCTAATGTACTCGCTGGGAAAGCTGCTGGTTGATATTTAGCTTTGAGTCAAACATTTCTAGACAGGACTTAATTTATAAGGCCCAGCACTCCTTACCTTGTTTCCTACCATCATACCAAGCAGCTGTGTCCAAATTCTTAAATTTCACCTCATGTGAGCAGGTTAGTCAATCTTTAGCATGCCTGGGTATTTTCCTGTATACCACACAAGTCCAACGTACATGTAAAAATTAGCCCTTAAACAACACTCTGTCTTGTGAGGCTGTATAATTTTTGCATTAGTCACGACCTGATCATTGTTTGCACAACAGCACACACAGTTTGTCAGGATCAGCCAGCTTACAGCAAACAAGGAAGTACTATGGAAAGCGCCAGTATCACATAAAAGACACACAGATGATTATAATAAGCTGCTTTAGAAAATTTTCATATGCTAGAGTCTCGCATGCTTTTCAGGAAGTTTTATGAGTATGCCCGACTGTTAGAGGTCAAATCAGGATCCAGGCTGGTTTAAGTTTAATGCTGCTTACCATCGTGGAAATCTGCCTTCTCAAGAAGTTTATGCTTTTGGTGTTTGTTCTTACTGTACCAAAACATCTTGAGGCATGTGATTGGATCATTTTAGGAAGTTTTACATGTAAAGTGATGTCATCTGTCTCTGTCTCACTCAACCATTAACGCTCAAACCTGCTGTCTGTAAATAAGTGTTACTGTACAACTAGTAATTTGGCCTTGCTCAGAGGGGCAAACAAATTTACTCAAGCTGTTTACTTGTGTACAGTTTTGTACTTTGTGTTTCAGGCTGCTTTGGACTTCTGGACCACCACATTTCAGTGGGAACCCTTTTAAACTGTTGTTAAACACTGATCCTGTGGCTCTCAGCATTTTTGGCTGTTGACCTCTTAGAAAAACAGTTGTACATTGCTTGGAGTTCAGATGTTTCTAAGGTAAAGAACGTTGCGGTGCACTAAAACCGAGTGTTAGAAACCTCATTATTGTGTTGATGGTGGATCATCTCAGACGTTCTCTTGGCTGATGTTTGATCTGTTTTCAGCGTCTTCTTCCTCGCTAACATGCTAAATGAGTTATTAAGTGTTTCTTGCATCACACATGTTAGCCAAGGTAGTTAGTAAGTGAAAGCTCATCTGTTATAAATGATACGGTTAATTGACAATGCTAGCTCTGTTTGCACACAAAATGGTAACTGATCTTAGAGCAGTGAAAACAGAGCCAGCGGCAGCTTGTCTGGCACACTAGTCTCCCATCAGTCTCCTGTTAAAGACCTGAGGTTTATCCACAATGTGTCTGCGCAAACAATCAGAAAAGGCTGCTGGCCTCTCAACATGAATCAGGCTTAACTCAAGCAGCTGCAGCAAATCATACATGTCAGAGAATCCGAGATTACATTTTTTGCACAGCACAGTGTGGTTAGCGCTGTTGGGTCACAGCAAGAAAGTACTGAGCGTGAATCAACAAGATGGAGCATGTCTTTGTGGTGTACTGTCTCAGACTACCCTGGCTTCCTCCCACAGTTCAAAGACATGCATGAGAGGTTAATTGGAGACTGAGTGTGAATGGTTGTCTGTTTCTCTGCATTAGCGCTTTGATGGACTGGCAGCCTGTCAAGAATGTACCTTGCCTTGCTCAAGCATCTGTTAATCTTCTGTTCTTTTTCCTTAGTATAGTTTTAAAGGACTATTTTTACATTAATATTACTAGTACTTTTACTTAGTTAAAGTACCTCCACTGCTCTTCTCTAATGCTAAAATGTTGTTTTTCTGCAGAGTAGTGGAGTTATCAGCGCACCCGTGAGCAGCTGGCTATTGTCTTCCTATTTCTTATGTGCGGTTGATCCTGAGCTACAGCTTATGTCTGATGCAACTTGATTTTAAGTTACACAATAGCTACAGCTGTGACGAGAACGGGAAAGGGTGTGAAGGAGGGCATTTCTGGCTGAGCCCTCTTGATGAGCTGCAGTTCGTTAAGCATGTGTTTGGCACATGTGCCCGTTCCCTGCTCAAGTTGGCGTGAGAAACTTTTTCTCCGTGGGTTGCTGTTTGTGACAAACAGATTTAGGGTAACAATTGCCACATGAGTGTCAGCTTGAACAAGACTTCTTCATACCGCTGAAAACCACAGGATGCAATGTGCGCATGTAACTTTTTTTTTTTTTAAATAAATTGTGAAATTGACTTAAGAAGTTATTTTACATTATTTACAAAAAGAAAGGTGAGGCCTGCGGTCCCACATGTGATCAATGTCATTTGTTAGTTTGTCAGCAAAATGCACAAAATTTACCAAAGTTTACAGAAGATTCACTCTCTGAGATCCCTTCTAATAGATCACTTACAAATCTTCTATTACTTTCAGTAACCCTTCAAATATCTTTGAATCGTTATGTATTCAGTACAGTTTATGGTGCATTTCCTATATTTTGCTTGCTTTAATGTTTTGAGCATTCTTATTTTACAAAAACTTGTTACTGTCCTCAAATTTTTACTAGCACATGGATATTTTTTTTTCTTTGCATGCCTTATTACTACATGGAGAAGAATTACCCAGAAAGAGGGCTTGTGGGGGTCTGCTGGTCACGCTTTGTTTTATATGGTAAAGAAGGGGCGACCCCCTGTTGATAAATCAGCAGGGAGTCTTTGGGGGAGGGGAGCAACGCTTGTGAATTTGGAGAAGGAAGAGTACTGGCATGTGGCCATTCCTCAGCCAGCCATTCAAGCCGTGTGGACAGTTTGAGCTTTGGTGAAACTGAACAGAGCTGTTTGTGACAGGAACAGTTTGTGAACTGAACTTCAATTTGTTGAATATGAATTCACCACTTTTCTGACATATGAATGGATGAACAATCATTTTTAGAAACAGTGAAGAAGAAAAGCACAAAGAATGCTGGATGAATGGGCAAAAGAACTCAAGTGCAAAGAAATAAAGTGCAGATTTTGTACCCTGAAGTCCAACTAAGTCTTACAAGTAGACTAAAAAATATTGCTGTGCAGGCACCCTACAGTTTATTTTTCTTATTGCTTTATTTGTCTTTGACAGTCTTACTTGCAAAAAGACTGCAGACTTCCCCTTTCCTCGCCTTTCCTCTGTTCCATATTTTTACTGTCTACAAGAGACAAAAGCACACTGTGTCTTTTCCGCAGCAGCACATTAAAAACTGTGTCACTGTGTCATATGTAATGGTGCGACCAATCACAGCACAGGTAAGCTTGAGTGGCTGTTGGGGTTGTTACATCAGCCCAATCGCACCAGAGTGTTCAGCCAATCAGGATGCTCGTAGCCAGTGGCAGAGCCTGTCTGTGGGAGCATATCAAACTGTATGAGTGTGACTGTGCAGTTGCATGTTGTCTCTGCTGATGCAGACAGGCATGAGTTTGCATGTTTATTTGTAATTGCGCTTGTGAGCACACATGTTCAGCTTCCTTTTGTGTGCAAATGTGTGAGAGTGAATGCTGGGCGCACGAGTGGGAGAGAGAGAGAAAGAAAGAAAAAATTAGGTTATTCGCTTCAAGCAAGATATTTGATGAAAGTGCATTTCTATAAACACTCAAAACCAAACAACTCAGATGTGAAAGAAAGTCAT
This sequence comes from Cichlasoma orientale, assembly GCA_034780415.1. NCBI lineage: Eukaryota > Metazoa > Chordata > Actinopteri > Cichliformes > Cichlidae > Cichlasoma > Cichlasoma orientale. The sequence continues at coordinate 1,299,100 of JAVDPK010000858.1, read as the reverse complement.
TTTATTCTGAGTATTTCTCTCTTTAACAGGATTATTCATGCTTCCTGCCAAGAAATGAGCCAGGAGACGAAAGTGTCCGCTGATATTTTCTCTCTTGCATCTTTCTTAAGCATAAAGCAAAAAGCTGTGTTGGTTTCTTTCGAAGCTGTTTTGCGAATGTCGTCGCTCTCATTCTTCTTAAGCCATAACTTTAATGCAGGGTGCTCTCCTTCCATTTCTCACTGACTACAGAAGAGCCAGCGCTGGTTTGAACCAGTGCGATTTGTTACACAACAACACAGCACAGATGAGTAGGATCGCACTGTACACGCACTGACAACAGAGTAGTAACCTTTGAAAATGACAGATTTTCCCGCTGATCCACGTGCATTTTTACGATGGATTGCAGAAATCTGTCACTTTGATCATGGACTCATTTTTAAAAGCTGGAGGGTTATTTGCACTGATTGATGCCATACTGCGAGTGCATGCTAGCTGACCAGCATCATAACGCTGTGTTTGGCCGGGGGGGCTATTGTACAGCTCCATTTATGAGACCCCATTTGATGTTTTTTTTCTCTACTTACATAACATGGATGTGTTTTTTTTTTCCCCCTTTCTGGCACTCCACACAAGAACTGCCACGATCCAGTCTGTACATTCCGGTGGTTGTCATAGAAACAGGGCAGCATCCCTCTTCCTCCTTTGTCCAGTGTCTCCCCATCGTTTGAGCTTCCCAGGCAGAAGGAGGTTTGGATTCTGCATGCAAATCAAAGCACCCCTAATTGAGCTTCAAAGCCAGGAAGTAGAAGGGATTTGCTCATTTAGATGGTGACTGAATGCCATTAGGTGGATTTCGCAGATTGTCGTGGTGCCGTGAACTCCCCGCATCCCCTGACGACATGGCAACACTCACGTGTTAAATAAGAGGAGAGCAACTGAATACAGCTTATTCATAAAGTCTTGTGTCAAATATGCAAATGGGAACAAAGCTAAGGGAGTGACTGGTGCTAAATAACGTGCTTTGATTATAGGATATAAGTCTGGATGGGATGGGGAGGAGAACATGGTGTCACTGGTTGGTTCTGGGAAAGCAGGAAGTTTTACTGGGAGTACTGGAACTCAGTGGATGTTTGTTTGCTTTTGTCAACAGGTCCCTCAGCTTTGGAACAAGCTGCCAGAGGAGATAAGGCTTGCAGAATCAACAATTTTCTTCCAATTCTTAGGTCACGTTTTTATGAAGTGCAGCTTCGTGGTATTTTCTTTTATCTAAGTACTTCCATATGTGTTTATATCTGCCTTCTTTTGTTTGTCTATTAAAACTTTGTAAACTAAATGTTTGTAAATGTGATGTATAAAGTACCTTTTTTAAAATTTTTAGGCTTTATGTTTTGGTCTTTTGGTTCCTCTTTTGCTTAAATGGCAAGAATAAACTGATACTGTAAGTGCGATGGAGACTTTAACTTTGCTTTCTGCCCACTGTTCATCCCCCCCTTCTTCATCTGTAATGCATAACAGCTTCTAAATGAACACAAACAGCAACAGATACAGGAATATTCAAGGGCCTGATTAACACCTTAGTAATCATTAATAAGAAGCTTTGCTTAAGTTTTAAAGCACAGTTTATACTTGTTTTTCCTTCAAAGTTTACATCCTGCACATGTTTTCCTTCCTACTTTGCTGTCATGAACTCACTGAACTCAGCAAAGTCATCTACAAAACAAAGTTCTTAAAGGGTGGAGAGGTTCCATGTTTGGCCAAAAAAAGACTAAAAACAAAGTACATGTGTTGGTTTCATGCCTGTCGACATCCTGTGAAATACGAGTAAACCTGCCTTCAGCATTATGATTGGTTAACCCGCGCTATGCAAAGCCAATCAGGGATCTGACTACCATTGTGTTGTGAGGAGAGCCTGGATGTAGGGGAAAGGTCTCAAAGCAAAATTTGTAGCCCTTCCCCCAAGGAAGGAGAGGACAGCACATGTAAATGTTCTCTCACGTGAGCTGAGGTTTTCCTCCTGTGTTTGTGCAGTTGGGAATCCCAACTCTTTCCTCCCATAAGGGTTGATTTGAACGCAGCTGAGCTGACATGTGTTCACTATGTCCTGCAAAGCTCGGCGTACACAACATATGCAAACACCAGAAATATGCTAAATGTAGTGCTTTGTGTCAACTGACTGCACCTAAAAATGCACTTTTGGCAGAACTTTACCCTAAATACCAACCAGCCTCTAATCTGGAAGTAGTAAAGAGATGTTTTTCTGGTTTGTTTCTTTGTTAATAACAGCGGGCGGCAAAGTACAGCTGAGCCACAACAATCTGCGGTGCTGCATGACTGTTAAATGACACAGCACTTCTGAGAAGACTGGCCTCTGGCTGTTTCAGTGAAGGAGTCTAATAACTGTCTCATGAGTGCACCAGTTTCCAGTTACTTCCCACCCGGTCCCAAAAACGAGCACAAACAAAGCCACTGTTGAGCTCCTGCCAAAACATCGGCCCGACTGAAACATCAGAACGTCTGGCAAAAGAAAGCACACCCAGAGAGCTTTACTAGAGTTACCTTTATGTACATTTCCTTTCACCACTTACAGTAAAAACGCTGCAGCGCCAGCTGTTTGAACAGCTTGCACAAATGTGCAGAGAGCAGTCCGAACTCCTCCTGCAGCCAACTGCAAACTTTTGAATCATAGTTTTCGGTGTCACTGCAGTTTTAGGAACACTCGCGTCTAAATAAAGTTTATCAATGAAAAGTCGATGCTTTCAACAGCTGGAGGACTTAAACCAGCTTTTCATTGTTTTTGGCATGCACGTTGTCCATGCAAGTCAGATGAGAACATACATGCTGCTCTCACGTCTGCAATGTTTAAGCTTAATCTGTATAAACAGTTGTTTGCATGTGTGTGTGTGGGATCAGTGGGCAATGGACAAGATTTTATGGGACTCAAGTCCTCTGGTTTCTATTTATACTGCAGATACTTTGGCCCTGTGGTGAGACAAATACACTGGCTAATACCCGGTCTCGCCACAGTTGGTGTTTTAGCTTTTTCTAATAGGGTTAATAGATGGGTTGTAAACACTCACTAGCACTCAGATTACTTGGATCACAACATCTTGGCCTAGATATCTGCCTTTTACACCGGAAGCCTGAAAGCATTTGCCCCCTAAAGGCTAAGGCAGACTGGTTTAACTAAAGTAAGCTGCTGCCTGGCTCAGCCTCTTTTCTGGCCCTCTACAAGGAAGAGTGTAAGCCCCCCCCAGTTTGAAGTGTTGGAAGTCAAGAGTCACACAGCCATGTTGTGATAAAAATAAAAGTTTTAAATGTTTCAATAAAAAACACCATGTTCAGTAAATGTAATGTTTTACCAAATCAGGTGCATCATAATATCGCAGTTAACAAAAGGATAAAACTCCTTGAGGAAATCTACAAATGGCATTATGGACCAATCCACCACAGTTGAACAACTTACATCTGGGTACAGACATCTACAAAGTGTACCATACAAAGTTGATCCAGTGTGTCGAAATCTGAAGACAAATGTTGCCATTTAAGAGTAGACACTTCATAAAACGACAGAATTAGTAACATTGGAGACTGGATAGTTGAAATGCAGATCAACATATATTAACAGTACATGAACTACTCGAATTTATTAAGTTAGAAACACTGTCCAGCCTTAGCAGCACTACTCTGCAGTGTCCATGTGCTTTAGTTCATTTTAGTCACTGACAAAGGGGGGATGATATGACATGGGTTACAAAACAGTGTTACAAAAGCCAATCCCTTCTAAAGATGAGGGGAAAAGGCATACCCTGCCATGACCAGCTTATAACTACCAAGGATGTCACACCTTGTCATGTTTTAAGTTGACCAGTCAACTTTAAGCCATTGAAAATGTGGGTTAAAATCTCAGTGGAAGGAGAGAAAAAAAAAAAATACAGTACTAGTTTAAAAGAAATTAGGGAGGGCAGATGGAGTCAGTCATTGAGTTGTGGATTTAGTAATCCACAGGTTCCTCTCCTTCCTCGCTCAGCAAGCAGGTGCGGATCAGGGCCTCGGTCACACCGTACGGGTCACAGTTGGCTGATGGGCGGCGGTCTTCGAAGTAGCCTTTCTTCTCCTGGCCAACGTTACGAGGAATGCGAATGCTGGCGCCACGGTTGGCCACACCCGCAGAGAACTCATTGATGTTTGAAGTTTCGTGGCGGCCAGTGAGACGGCGGGCATTGTCGAGCCCCCCTTTGGGGTCATAGGCACGAATGTGGTAGCTGTGCCTCTTTGCAAGCTTCTCAATGGAATCCTCGATGGCTCTGAAAGCAGGAATGATAAGAGTTGCATCAGAAATTTGAAAAAAAAAAAAAAAAATTATCTAAAGACCTGAACTATCAGAAACAACTCCATGAAGCTTTTGCCACTCACTTTAATCCACCGTCTTCCCTCATCTCTTTCGTGCTGAAGTTTGTATGGCAGCCAGCACCGTTCCAGTTTCCAGGGATTGGCTTGGGATCAAATGAGGCAACGACGCCAAAATCTTCACAGACACGGTGCAGGATGAAGCGCGCTATCCACAAATGATCGCCCATGCCAATGCCTTCGCAAGGTCCAATCTGGAACTCCCACTGTACACAGAAAGGCAGCTCATCATTATAAGTGATACTTTTAATAGAACACCTTTATTTGTCGTTACACAGAGTGTACATCGAGATTGGAAACTGCCTGTTAAAACCATAACAGGTTTCAAATCCAAATTCATGTTTGGCTTCTATAATTACCTGAGCAGGCATTACTTCCGCATTTGTGCCACAAATCTGGACTCCAGCGTACAGACAAGCTCTGTAATGGGCCTCGACTACATCCCTGCCGTAGGCCTTGTCAGCTCCAACACCACAGTAGTACGGACCTGAAAATATGCAAAGTGTTAAAGCCACCCAGGCAAGGATCCATGCATCCGTGCACATTAAGACATCGGAAAAGTTTCTTACCCTGTGGTCCAGGGAAACCATTAGACGGCCAGCCAAATGGGTGCCCGTCCGTGCCCAGGATGGTGTACTCCTGCTCCATGCCAAACCAAGGATGCTGGTCCGCGACCATATCCATCACTTTCTTACATGTGAGCCGAAGGTTGGTTTCTGCAGAGACCAACGTGGCAAATTACACACAACCTCCTAACAGCTCCCCAAGCATCCAAGCACTTTGGCCTCGAAGAATGAAAAATTATTTTAGGGTCTCTGAGCTATAATTGTGACATTCCCTCAACTCCAATTAAAAAAATTAATTAAAATAAATTAAAAAGGGGGGGGGGGTGTCCACTAAAACTGCAGAAGAAATCTTCAGTTTTGCTTTTACTACACATTTATTTTGCCATAATCTATAATACTGTACTTTTGGCAAGTTATGCTCAAATTTATCCTCATGAGAATGAATGGTGGTTAACAACTTGATCAAAACAGCTGATTAGATATGCTGAAGCAGTTTGCTGGGGTCCCGAGCCTTTATAAGTCACCAGTCTCCTTTAACTTTATGCCCCGCCCACTTTTACTTTTTACCTTTAGGCCAATCAAATCACCGTTTCATTTGTGGCTTCCTAGCGTTACCTAATGCCATGAGAGTTATCGGATGCTGTCGGTTTTTTTATTTAATCCTTATATTCTAATAGTTTTAAAGCGATCGTTCCTTTGAAGTTGTCCCATTTATGATGCATTGTTATATGTACATGCAAATGACTCCATCACAAATAAATAACTTCAGAGAAACAGCAGCTTTGTTTACCTGCAGGTTTGCGGTTGTACTTCAGGACTTCACACAGGACCAGCTTGTTGGGGTCTTTGCGGAATGGATCGCGGAACATGGCTGAGGGGATCAGATACATGTCGCTGTTGGACCCTTCGGACTGGTAGGTACTGGAGCCATCAAAGTTCCACTCAGGAAGATCTACAAGAGCAGGAGAACAGCGTGATAGCCTGTACTACTTAAGAGCAGCAGAACATCTCTGGCTGCGACTGCTTTGGGAAGCTTCCGCTTACCTTCGATGCTTTTGGGCTCAAAATCAAGAGTCCTGGTTTTGCAGCGGAGCCCCTCTCCGGTTCCGTCGATCCAAATATACATGGCCTGGACTTTATCCCCCTGAGGGAGCTCCATGTACTGCTGCTTGACAGCTTTACTCAAGCTGGCGCTGGCGGACATAGCCATCTTATCTGCTACTATAATACACCTGAGGATGAGGGGAGAGGAGAGCGTATATGAGATCGCGCTGCGCTCTCCAGCACATGTTGCATAACCCGGTTTGGGGGCGCAAAACAAAACCAAAAAAAAAAGCACCATTGTTTTGGGGGGGTTTTCTTCCAGAAGGGGGAAGGGGTGAAAAACACATCGAGGACGTAAAAAGAAGGCACATTTCCAGCATTTTCCTCCTTTCTTTGCTTTGGCCACAAAAAAAAATGTTTTTCCGCCATCTGTGCTGACTAATAAGATTACATTTAACGCCGCAGACTGCCAGCACATCGGCAGTGTGTAGAAAACACACGGAAACAAACAGATTCAGCTAAACACATCTCTATTGCGCATCCCGGTTACTATAGCAGTGGCGACAGTGAGGCAATGTTACATCATTTGCTTCCTGTTTCATATACATTACCTGCTGCCTACACCTGAAATCCACATACAAGCCCAGGAAATATCAATTAAAACATGCATACAAACTAAACAAGGAAAGGTAAAATCTCAGGTTAAGTAAGAAGTCGTTGCACAAAGTCCGGAACAATAGAAAGTCTGATACAAAGAGCTGCGCTCCTGCATGGCCTCAGCTGACCTGACACGAAATTGAACCGATACCAGCGTAGAGAAAAATAAAGAGAAATTACCTGGAGAAACAAGAAAATTGAAATAAAAACTAAAGGACTGGCAGGTCCAATATCTTGATGTGTGATGTCTCGCTAGTGGCTCTCTCATTCTCCGGTACCAAAGCCCCAGAGCCAGGCGAATTTATAAGAGCAGGAACTGTCCTTTGATTGGTCGCAGGGGGAGGGCTGAAAGCGGAGCCGCAACGCCCTCTAGCAGGAGTCCACCGCGTGTCACTGTGCGTGAGCCTCCCCCTCGTGAGCGCGTCCTCACTCTTAATCTGGAGCTGAAGAGACACAAAAAGAAGGAAGGAGCCTGACATGGAGGCTGAGTACCTCTTTGAAAACACGATTCAGTGATGGACAAAACGTGCGGCACAGCTCAGCGCAAACAACCAGGCGCATCTGAGTCCAAGACGCCACCATGTGGCGGAAAAGTGTGCCAAGGACGAACTGGTTTTAATGAGACATTATGTAATCCCACAAAGAGACATCTGAGGGTGCAGTGAAATTTTAGGATGAATGAATTTTCGAGCGAGATAATGTGTAAAATGGATTAATATAACAACTTATGCACAGACAGATGTGTATCATTCATAGATAGATAGATGCTTTGCTATTTTTGTGTGTGTGTGTGATTTTACAGTTTGGCTCAGCTGTGCAATGAAACCGCTACAGCTGGCAAACCTTCAGATAGACACCGTATGTTTAAAGCCCCTCCGCCAGATTATTTGCAAATGCTGCAGCAATTGCAAAAACCCTCCGACCTCCTGGCAGGCAGGGTGTGAGGCAGCAGTTACATACATTTTAATAGTCATCACACTACTCAATGGCCCCTCATCAGCTTTGAATGGGGGCATTGTCCAGGAGGAGACCGCTCCCAGCAGGATAGAAATGTTTCATCACAGGATAAAGGTGATAACTCAGAACAACTTTGTATTGATTACCCTTCCCTCCAAGGGGCCACGAGGACCCACCCAATGCCAGTAAACTGCTTCCAGCAGCATAACAAAGCTGGCTCACTGTAGGGGTTAAGGGTCAGTGTTTTATTTGAATTTCTCACCCATCTGAATTTGCAGTGCCTTTATCAGCAAGACTATGCAGAAATTACCAAAACAGACAACCTTTTAACTTCGTTTAGAATTGGCCTTGGTGGGGTCTTCTAACTGAATGTATGGCAGAGGCTCATAGAGGGTAGAAACACACTCCTTGACATGTGAACTCTACTTGAGGGGGAAAAGAACAGTTTTCACAAAAGACTTTTCCCTCATTTGGTGATTTTTATGGCGGTTTGTGTGAGCACCGATCAGAAATCTAACTAAGTGATCACCTTTTAAATAATCAAATAAATAATTTTGATGACAAAAATGATGGAAGTGTCAGTCAGTCAGTCCCAAAACCCCAAAATAACCAATTTAAACTGACATAAAACAGAGAATATCAGCAAATCATCGCAATCAAAATCTTTTTTTTTGTCAAAATGCTTTTTATTTTCTGTTGACCAGCCAATTGATTAAATAACTAATAATTTCATCTTTAATTAGCTGTTGGGGTAAATAATGTAGCTCAGATTGCTTTATAAATAAAGTTGAGTTGAGTTGAGTTGAGATTCAAAGCTCTAAAAAGAGCACCAATCCTGTGATAGCAAATGAGTGGCCAGCAGTCAAAAATATAACCATTCCCTTTAGGGAAAAAACGCACATGAAAATGTGACCTTAGAACTCGATCCTTGAGAGAACTGCCCACCTCGTGGCATTAAGCTTGCTTTGAACTTTTAAGTAAAGGTGGAGCTGCATGAATAGGTCAGCTGTTGTGGTTAATGTGTGTGAGCGCAAGGATACAGTGTTCAGACAAAGTGTACAAAAATTATTATGAGGAAATTGATGTTTTCTCATCTGCTATCCATCATTTTCAAACCCTTCTTCCTTTTCTACCCAGACCAGACTTTGTCCTGGGAGATGATGAAGGGATGAAGGTCCTTATGAGAATTTCCTGAGAACCTGGGGCTGAAATACCGATCTGCACCACCTGGGACTGTGGTCTGTGAGGAAGAAGTGCACCACACTTTCTGACACCAGAAATCCTATTTGGCTCTGGAAAAGTTGTGTCCCTTATCCAAGTGCTGAATTAACTATATTAACCTGACATCTATTCCCGTTCCGATACCATTCAAACTTTTGCTCTGGTTGAAATGCTTCTAGCTCCTTCTTAAACATCTAGACCTGAAACATTCTTATATCACATTATAAGCTGATCCTCCTGTTCTCGACTTCTGCTCACTTTTGTGGGTGTAGAGCACCACCTGCTGGACTAACAGCTTCAGAGTGGCGTGAAGATGATGATGATGAGTGAGAATATGTTGGAGGCGTGCTGTAGCCTCGCTAACCCTGACCTCTCTGTGAGACCTGCAGTGTCGAAGGACTTGGCAAGAGGAAGTTCTCCTTACATTTGCCAGAGGATGACTGGAAGGCATCAGTTTTCCTGTGGAGTCTTAAAATTTGTTGATGCATGGTCGTGATTTTTATGAAAAACCTGGAGCATAAGTTGAAAGTCAGCATCATTAGATTGATGGGGATATTTTACATCGTTCTACTTGCAGAGGTGTACAAAGTCACAGTAAAATGTTAGTAAAATACCTCGAAGACAGAGCAGCATTATGACCAAAGTCACACAAGAAACATGAATGAGCCATCTCCATTAATACAGACATAACTCAGTACTATTGATGAAGACCGTGAGATGTAAGTGAAAGCTTGGGAATGCAATAATAAATACCTTTGGGTCAAAATTACCACAAAACAGTCGCACAGTGTGTTTAAAACACACACGATCACAATAGAGTCCTCGTTCTGAATCGATTGTTTTCAAATGGTATCAGCTTGTTTTGGAAACTAGGTCAGAAGTACCCCATCAGTGCTGTAAAACTCACAGCCCGTGTTCGGCAGATCTCTGCACCCAAACACACAAAGCATGTTGGGTTTTCACAGATTCATCGTTGTCACATTTGCCCGGAGGCACAATGCAAGCTGCTCCGCCAGTCTGTTGTGAGTTTTCTGTGAACTGAGGTCTAATATTTAGAGAGGATAACACTCATGAACAAAGACACATTTCTCTTAATCTAGAACACAGTTCTTCTCAGCAGTTTTACATGACGGATAAAAGTTGATTAAAAAATTGATTTATACGGTCACCAAAAGCTTTTTAGGGAATCAATTAACAATTCAATTTCAGGCATATCAATCTGTCCAGTTAGAAAGCATAACTCACTGTAAATCCATTTCACCTGCTTCGGTGCAAATCAAAGTGATAGCAGGTACACTAATGAGGCAACAACAGGACAACCTGCAGCTGTGTAGGTGGTGGCCACAGGCCATTGCTCTCTCTTGACTTATTTTCTCCAACACCCTCCGGAAACGAGTCCAACTTATTACCGGCAATGCGGACCAAGCTCTCACTGCAGTTGTACAGGGACTGAATGGCTTGTAACAATGGGCAAGACACTCCATACTCCCACAGCACCCCCCACAGGATGCCCCGAGGGACGCGGTCAAATGCCTTCTCCAAGTGCACAAAAAACCATGCAGACTGGATACGCAAACTCCCACGCACATTCGAATATGCTTGAGAAGATAAAGAACTGGTCCAGCATTCCATGAACAGGTCCTCCTGCATCTGAGGTTTGAGTAATGGATGAACTCTTCTTAGGGGACCTTAGAACATGGTGTTTGTTATGGATAAACTGTGGTTTGCACAGAAGTCCAATAACCGCTCAGGTTCAGATCAGGAAGGCTGTTCCCCCCCAGTCATGCCCCTCCAGGTCTCACTATCGTTGTCCACACGAGTGTTGAAGTCTCCAAGTAGGACAGCGGAGTCACTAGATGGAGCACCCTTGAGCACCCCACCCAGAGAAGAAGTCTGAATTCTCATTTTGCGCATAAACGCAAACAGTCAAACAACAGTTCCCTGGCCTGCAGACGCAGGGCAGTGACCGGTCCACTGGTGAAAATTCCAATATACAGGTAGCAAACCAAGGGGATACAAGGATATCCACCCTAGCCCGCCGCCTCTCACTGAAGGCCTGGGGCCACCACCTGACACACACTGCACCTGAGCCCTATGGTGCCTAATACAGGTGGTGGGCCTATGTCTCCTCTTCGGGCTGTGCCCAGCTGGGCTTTAAACAGTGGGTCTCTCTCTCTCTCTCAAGCTCCCTCCCCAGGCCTGGTTCTAGGTTGGGGCCACGGTAACCCTATCCTGGGCATGGTAAACTGTTCCTCTCATAAGGGTTGTTGAATCGCTCTTCGTCTTGCCCCTCACCCAGGACCGATTTACCTCGGCAGACCCTACCAGGTGCAAAAGACCCCAGATGCCATAGCCTCTGGGATCGGCGTGACACACAAACACCTCCACAATGATAAAGCGGAGGAGAGGTCCTTATTTTCCCACCTGTTTTTATCAGATTGTTATTATGATACAATACAATTTTACTTTATTGTCTCCTGAACGAGGAAAATGAGAGTGGATCAGGCAACTGCTGCATCCCAAAAAACAGACAACAAAAACCATAAACGGGCAGACTTTTAGTAAATCCAGATTTTAGACCAAAATTGGACAGTAGAAGATTGGAAAAACATTGTCTGGGCTGATGAGTTTCAATTTCTACTGCGACATTCAGATAGTAGGATCAGAATTTGGTGTAAATAACACGAAAGCATGGCTCCATCCTGCCTGTATCAACAGTTCAGGCTGCTGCTGGTGGTTTAATATTGTGAGGGATTATTTCTTGGCACACTTTGAGCCCCTTAGTGCCAACTGAGCATTGCTTAAATGCCACTGCCTATCTGAATATTGTTACTGGCCATTATGGCCACAGTGTACACATCTTCGGATGACTGCTTCCAGCGGGGTAATCTCAAACTGGCTTCTTGAACATGACAGTGAGTTCAGTGAACTCAAATGACCTCCACAGTCACCAGATTTCAGTCCGACAGAGAACCTTTTGGATGTGGTGGAATGGAGGTTTCACATCATGGACAAATTTGCAGCCATTGTGTGACGCTTTCATGTCAATATGGATCAAAATCTTTGAAGAATGTTTCCAGCACCTTTTTCAATCTGTGACATGAAGAATTGACGCAGTTCAGAAAGCAAAAAGGGGTCAATGTAAATGTAAAGAAGGTAAATGATCATGATGCGGTAACGCAGCTGAGAGCAGCACCCTTTGGTTGGTCCTTTTAAATGCAAAGAATTAATCAGCTCCCAGAAAACAGTCTTTAAATCTTCATAAGTAATTACCCAGTTACACTTTTTTTTTTAAATAAACGTCAAAGTTTATAGGTCCATAAAAAGAAACGTGGTTAAAAGTTTTTTCAGTTATCGTTTTCTTATTTGTGTCAGTGCACATTTTGTCCTGTTGTATGTTCAATAGTAATAATAATAATAATAATAATAATAATAATAATAATAATAATGTTGAAGGAAAAACGTTTTTATTTACCTCATTGTGGTTAACTTTATTAGATTAGTAGCAGTGCCACTAATGGTGGTTTTGTGTTTTTCTTCACGACGCGCCTCTGATACTACAGTTTTTTCTAAACCAAGACTTTAGTTTCATAGTATTTAAATTCAGCTCCATATTTAATAAACAAACAAACGGAAGTGATTAAAGTGTGCACAGAAAAATTACGCCTCGTTTACGAAATGCACTTGATATTCCAGCAGAGGGCAGTAGCTACCAGTCTAAAAATTCATTTGGCAGATCTTGAGTCCAGATTTTCTTATTTTAAACCAGTCAGTGACTAAAATCACTCTTCCCCCACTTAAACTGCAGATTTTCCTTTACTTGATGCTAGATGTATTAGACAGGGAAATATACAAACCAAAGCACTTGCAATACCGCTGTAGACAGTGCAATTTTGTGTGCTTAAAGGCAAAATTCGCAATTCATTTGATGGACATTATTGCATGTCAGATCTCGCATGATGAAATTCAGACTGGCCTGTTGCAATATAACCAAAGGACTCCAGAGAGAAGCCTGAACTTACATTAGGTTCATTATAGTTAATATATTGATATTAAATGCAGGACGATTTATGATGTGAAGGAAGGTGTGCTCACCTTCTTGTTTGCAGCGCCGTCACTCAGCACTGAGGCTGATGAATAACCCCGCCACACTCCTTGCACCTTCACCCCACTCAACCTTTTAACAATTAGGCCCAACCCTCGCACACCCTCTATCGTCGTATATCATCACATCCTCCACAAACCACAGGACAGCACTCTACTTTAAAAATGAATAAGGCTCACAACATACTTGTCACAATTTCAGTGCCCACCATGTCCTCTGTGACTCATCAGTTCAGCTGTAAATCAGGCCAGGAGGAGCCTCGAGGGATTGTGTTTCTCTAAAGCTCCTTCAAAATGCTTTATATGGAGCATCAATAACCAAACACTTTGCAATTACATTTATTGGCACGGCAGCACGAAGATCTTCTGACTGTTCGGATGAACCTCAGCGGGAGCACGGCCGCTGTTGGGACTGTTGCCTTTGCCAGATTTTTGTCTACGCTCTCTCTCTGGTATTGGTGAGGATGAAGGCAGAAATGCGAGCGGTATCATGGGTTATATTTAATCCACCCTTGCTGTTCTTTGGGATAATAACTTTTTTGCTCCATTCCAGCACTTGTCTGTCATTTTGACATGGCAATATCTCCCAACTCCACTGTTTCATAGTCAGTTTCATTTATTTCCAAATACCATTTCACACCCTGCTGGCTTTAACTAGGTATTATACAGCGTGTGGGGAGTGTGCTGCAGATTGAATCGTGACAGAGACAACGACGTTTCTGGTGAAAAATAAGTGAATACTGTTACTGCCAGACTATATAAAATGACTTCTTTTGCTCCATTTTCAGGGTGTTTTGTCATCTTGATTTCTCACAATCTTATGGGATGTTTGCGGCTTCGTTTTGTTTGTTTAGCTTTCAGATCTTTATAAGAGCTGGCAGGACAGACATTCCTAATGTTATTGGCATTATTTATAGTTTGTACTTTTATTTCATTTAGTCTATTCTCAAAATGTTTATATGTTTGGTAATGACTTGGCTTTCAATTGAAATGCAGTCTTCCAATTGTGCACTGAAACAAGGCTGACAGGTTAATGCCTTATTTTATTTATTTATTTATTTATTTGGACTAGTTAACTGTGCCGACAGTTTCTACCTGTGAGAATTCCCTCCCTGGATTGTAAAAAACTGTCCATTGCTTATTAATTTCAAAACTTCTAGATTAGTAGATAAAAAAGTCTATCTTTATAGATTTTCTACGACTTTTTAACGTGAAGATCTCAAACTCTGTCCATTCTCTGAATTATTGCCATTTTGTAATTGATGCGTTTGATAAATAGTCACTTGTAGCGTGTTTGTAAATGATTCAACTTCTCATTTAAAACTCTGCAAGGTTTAAAAGAAACTGTCAGGTTCACACGGCATCACCGCCTCAGACTAAAGATGGAAAAATCCAGCATCAGTAAGGGGGGTGGGGTGGGGGGGTAGCTGCTGCACTGAGTGGCAGTTTTCCCCTCGTAACTGAGAGGTTCACTGTGCAAGGATCTGGGACAAAACAGCATATTGTTTACTTGCAGTTTATGCATTAGAAACTGTTTAAAAAGATTTTTTTGGACATCGTTTTGTGAGATGTTTGCAGACTTATTAAGATAATCACTGTAAATATTGGAAAGTGCGGTTGTTCTTGATTGTGTCATTGCTTGTGAATTTCAAGAGCAAAGAGTATCAGGAAGTTGCTGCACTGAGCTGATGTCCACTTTCTTCTCACCAGGAGTGAAGCAGATGGTCTCTTACATGTACCTGCTGTAAACTGAGAGATGACCATGACCCAGGCATAAAGCTTAAAATCATTAAAAAATGCCACTGGTTTCATCTCTGTAGCAAAACAGTGAGATTAATATACATAAATGTTTTGTCACTTATTTATCACCCTCAACAAATTGCCCTGCTAATTCCCTCGGAGACCTCCCATCTGGAGAGACCACTCACCGATCTGAGGGCCGTGATGCCAGTGGGTGGTCCTGCCCATGGCTTGGTGGGTGAGCTTGGTATAGTCCCTGCTGCCACTGCCGCTGACATATCAGAGCTGTTTATTAAGAGGATGACAACTCTATCAAGCCCCATAAGCGGGCCCTCGTGCACAGGAGTTCTTTTGTTACTTTCGGGGAGGGTGTCATCAATCTTGCTGCCATGCTACTCTCTTGAGCTGCTGATGGCAAACACGATTCCTCCCTTTCTGCCTGGCCTCTCCCGCCTCGCAGTCTGGAATCAGGCGTGGCGAGGGGGATCGGGGAGATAGGAGGACTTTCCCCGAGAGTGCCTTTTCTTGACAGGCGACAGAGCGGACTGTTTGGACACCAGGGGTGGATATATGGGACCGTGTAATGAAAAGACGTTGACAGGACCTGCTTGCTCTGTAATGAAGGTCTTCTGGAGCTGTGAATGGCTGCGCACATCTTTCAAGCTTTTGTCTCGCTGCCTTTCCCACAGAATCTGTCTCATCCATTTTAAACCAAAGAGGAAGGTGTAAGAGAAGCATCCCAGACAACAGCCCACAGTGTTTAACATTTACATGCAAAGACGTGGTGTGAATTTTTAATGAAACAGCAACTAAGTTGATTTACACCCACGATTTGTAGCTAAATCCCCCCCCCCCCACCACCTCCCCGCATTAGCCCGTGAA
>JAVDPK010000858.1:1253430-1266454 GCA_034780415.1 Cichlasoma orientale | reverse complement strand
ACACACACACACACACACACACACACACACACACACACACACACACACACACACACACACACACACACGCGCGCACAGAGAGAGAGACATTCCGTCAAATACAGCCATGCTAATGTGATGCCAATGCATTACCCCATCAGATTGTGTTATGCATGGACGGCTCTTATCATTTCACCCTAACTTTCAGCTAAACGTGGAGAATGTTTTCTCCTGACATTAGAGTTTGGTAATGGTGCCTCTCAGGGCCACTTTATTTTCTGAAATGAAATATTCATTCATTGGCAGGGACAGTCTTAGAGGAAGTCTGTCTGAAATGGGAATTCACGGTTCCAGCAGACATTTCTTCAATATTTGATGGGTCATCAGAGCTCTGTGTCTAATACTGTGCACTTCTTCCAGATATTCATTTTCTCTCTGTTTTGCTTCTGTGTCTG
Organism: Cichlasoma orientale; assembly: GCA_034780415.1. Lineage (NCBI taxonomy): Eukaryota > Metazoa > Chordata > Actinopteri > Cichliformes > Cichlidae > Cichlasoma > Cichlasoma orientale. Next base: position 1,266,020 of record JAVDPK010000858.1, on the reverse strand, counting down.
CAGCTGGTTGAATCTACTTACAGTCAACTGAATCAGACATAAAAATATGACCAAAACGTATGGGTAAAAGCATTTTTGAACCAATTTTGGTGGCATATTTAGCACAAATCAACCTTTTTCTTGCTTTGCTGACACAATTTTTTTTTCCTCAACAGGTTGTGTACTTATAAGTCCAATCTGTTGTGTAAAGCCATCAGCAAGTGCACACTAAATCAGCTTGATTGCATGCCAACAAGAAGATAAAAGGCTCGGAGGTGGGTACAGTAATCCAAAGAGAGCGGGTGGTCTGCTTCAAGGCATATCATTTTATTCTCTCATGCATATTCACTTCTAAGCCTCTGAGTATGCAGATTAGTCTTGCCTGAACAGTGGACTCTCCAATCACATCCTACTTTTTTTTTCTCCTTTCGCTCTAACTGCACCCTGCTGTGCATGAGTGCTGGCACAATGAAGGTGCACGGCTGTGCATGTGTGCGTGCGTGCGTGCATGTGCGTGCGTGTGTGTGTGTGTGTAGGGGGGGATTTTTTTTTTTTTTTTGCTTGTTTGCAAGTTTGGGGGCAGGCAGGTTTGAGTGTGCATGCATGAATGAATGTTTGGATATGTGTGCATGTGTGTTTGTGTTCACTGTGTGTGTAGGTATATGTTTGCCAGACACATGGCTTTGTCTTGTCCTGGCACCATGCTCTGCTCACCAGATGTTCTCCTTTTTTATCATCCTTGCACCGTGTTCTTTGAGGTTTTTGAGAATCTGTGCTGCTCACATTCAACTTGCTCTGTTGTTTTCTGCTGTTTTGGGGGGGGGGGGGGGACGACATGCTCTTCAAAGCCTTTTTATTTTCAGTCTTTGAGGAAGGTTTCCTCCAGATTTTTAGCGTAAAATCATATGAGTTGGTTATACTCGTTGTGGTAATATCAACAAATTGCATGTAGACTATAAATTATATGTTAATACTTCAGATCTTTAAATCACCATTACACCAAATTACATTTAGTTACATTAGAAAAAAAATATTAAAAATAATGTGCGAAAAGATAAATTATATATCAGTTAAATGTCTGAGCACAACTGCATGTTTCTTGGTAACACTGAATATATAGGCGCAATATGCTGTGCATATGAGAAGGGTTCATTGAAATACTTCACAGTGCTCTTGTGGCTTTGGAAAAACTGACTAATATAAACTGCTGGTGTTTGATCGCTGAGGTCCAAACACATGACATCAGCAGGGCTGTAGCCTGCAGGTCGATTGGTTGATCTCATGCTCTCATCCAGCTAATTTCTTATTAGCCAGGCAATCATCTGTGTTACTTTTCACAAGCAGAAAAGCGCTACACCAATAGTCTTCAGAGATTAATGCATCATTTCTGGCAGCAACGGCAAAAACTATATGAACGGCCAAGAAGTTGAGTGCAATCTTTGCAAGAGTTTGCGTGTCGCAGCTTGACAAATTCAATGTAAAGGCGGTAAGCTAACTTGTCTGCATCAGGACTGCAATGGAGGTCCTCTTCATTACTTATAAATAATGCATATTTACACAGGAGTAAGTTTGACACTTTTGTATAAAAGAAAACACTCATTCAAAGAGGTTTGTGATGTTATAATGGTTGTTTTTTTTTTTTAGCCGTTTCCGTGTTGGTGCTGGTGAAGTTCTGCCTTAGGAACAAAATATAGATTAGTATGGCAAGTTTGGTTAGGCCGACAGGAAAAAACACTTTTAACTTTAACCTGAGGTGTAGGAAAACAAGTTCATACGTTAATCGGTGAAGCGTTTTAAATGTGTGTTTTCTCCTCAGGTATCCTGAGTGCCCTTTAAAGCTTCTGAGCAGCACCAAGTGCAACTGAAAAGGGGGGGGGGGGTGAAAAAGCCATATGAGCTCTGATTTAAGATTGTAGGTCAAGTGGGGTAATATTTACTTGATAGTGGGGTTTTTTTTATGTAGCATTGATTTAATATTAATAAAGATTATTAGTCAAGCTGTGCAATAAGTTTATTAGTTTAGTTTATTATGTAACACCATACAATGGTATGGCTTGGGGATCAAATAGTACCATCAGTTACCATCAGAGGCTGCTGCTGGAACCACGTGCCACATGTGGGCAACATCATTTTATTGTTTCCTTATGTTTTGTGTATTCTTAAATGTTGGTGAAGAAACACCCGGTTGGTCTGTACCTCATCTCTGCCTCAAGCCACACAGGCTTTGCATGTTAACATGTCAGAATTGGCACATGTCAATCATTGTGATGGCCACGGCCTCTCCCAGTCGCTGTGACGCTTTCTCTCACTTCAATGAGGATCGACGGAAAAATGAAAAAAGTGCAGAATTATTGCTATTCCTCAATAGTTCTTGTGCTGGTGTCGTGAGCTGATATGCACCAATCAGCTGTAACATAATAATGACAGATGACGCGAATACCATGCACCATCTAGTAGACCTCAAGTCCTGGCGTTCGTGGAAATGTGACTTTGATACGTTCCAACCATCTCAACATTGTTGCAGATTAAGCACACCTCCATGGCAATAGCCTCCCCTACCCTTTTCCAGTCCACCCCCAATATGCTGCAAAAACTGCTCAGAAATGTCTCGAGGAAAACAGCAATGAGGGCAAGTGGTTTTAATGTTGTGGCTAATTAGATGACTATACAGCTCATTCTCACAGTACCCTGATTGTGAATTTTCTCTTTGATCAACCCCATTTTAAGTGCTTGTTGCTGCCGAGGTGAAAGTTGGTGATGACTTTATGAAACAGCTGGAAATGCACAAAAGGTCCGCCGGGATTCATTCATCAAAGAAGGGAAGACCGGGCCTGAGGATTCCTTATGAGCTCCCACCCTTCTTCCGCAAGAGGTCAGAGTGCAGGGTTGCATACAGAGCAACTTCTCAAACAATGCAACGTTTTGCTCACGGATGCTTCGGCAGAGCAGGTGAGGGTAAGGATTTTGGATGTTTGCATCCACCTGCTGTTCCAGGTGAACACCGGTGCTAAACACAGGAATGAAAAAGTCACACTATACAATACAAAATTAGATCGAGGTACCACCACCCACCAAACGCACAAATGCCTCAACAAGCACACTCCCATCAGCAAACACATAGAGCTGTCAAATAAAGCAACGCTTGTAATTACGGGAGGGGTCGAAATTCAGATTTATTCGTTCTAAAATGAAGCCTGCCGATCGACAGAGGGACAGCTCTCCTCCATCTGTCATCGTTGAAGCCACACGCGTCTGACAGAGGGATTCATTCGTCTTGTCGTCTTTGACAGTCGGATTTTCCCGGCGCACTCCCACCAAGAGTCGCACGGGATTTTTGGAGGCAGCCTAAAAAAGAAAACACTCTGTGACAAGGAGTAGGCTCTTTATGAATGCAAATGAGTCTGGGAAAATTCACAGAGCAGCTAGCGGGCTCCGAGGCTCCGGCATCCGTCACATCTCCCCCCACCAGGCACAACCCACGCTTTGCCAAGAGGTCTAAGGGCTTACAGGGGCCCTACAGCAAGAACAGACACACTCAGGAAAAAAGGGCATGGAAATCCTGTGGCTGACACGCACTGCGAGTGCCACCGGTGACTATTATTTTCATGAAAATGATAATCTTACTGTTTTTACATGCCATCCACAGAATAGCTGGTGGGTTTTTTGGGGCTTTATTATAAACCATTCATCTCCCAATCCCTCTCTGTGTGTGGATATGTGCATTTGAGGATGCGTCACTTGTATCACTTGACATTTGGCTCCCCTTTTGTCCTGTTCCAAGGATAGTAAGTCAAATGCTATGTGACAGGTCAACCCCTTCATATCAGTCATTCTTCACCCTGACCCAGCCTCAGCTGCACAAAAACACATCCGGCTCCTCCACAGTAAAAATGATCACTGACTACAAGATGCAGGAGACTGCTGCTGGGTAAAAAGCATCTCCATCCTTTTTTTTTTTCCTTCTGCAAAGGAAGTCCAAGGGGGGAAAAAGCCATTTAATCGGTGGATTCATATATAATATTATGTTAACCACGAGAAGGTTTTGTCGTCAACTTCTGGTTTAAGTATTTAATTTCCTTAATCGTTAATCTGAGGTGCAAAGGAACTGGAATGGGTGGGTATTTAATTTAGTAGGAGTTCAGAGGAGGATGGTCAACTGATGCAGAGAAGGGGCTTGGAAATGCTGACTCGGCTCCTGTCGCTTAATCTATTTGAGGCGTGATTAAAGTTTAATTCGTGCCCATCTCCTAATGCTAGCCGAGTGTGTGTGTGTGTGTGTGTGTGTGTGTGTGTGTGTTCCTCAGCAGTGGGTCGGTGAGTAGTTTCAAGCTGAGCCCAGGTCTTTTCTCTCTGTCTGGGCCTCACTTTATTCATGCCTGAGGGACGCCAGGAGCTGCAAACAACTGAATTTTTCATCAAGGTTACTTCCTGGAGAGATGTGCCATGCAGTTGCTGCTTTCTCCCGCGCTGTGTTCCTAGCTCATACATAACTTACCCTGCCCTGACCTGCAGCTCTCTCTCTCCGGGAGGAGCTGTTTGACCCTGGTCCAGATAAGAGAATATGTGCTGTGGAGTCAGCAGCAGCTTGTTATGAAGCTTGAAATATTGTGGTTTGGTTCACCTGGTTTGGATTACAATATATCTGGAAATGTGTCAGTCACTAAATAAGCCACTCTAGCGTTATTAAGCAGCATATAAACATGTCATAAATGGTTTATTACACGTTATCAGGCTTTTAAAGTATAGAAAGTTTTCTTTTTTGATGCTATAGCAGCTATAACAAGAGTTTCTAAAATTTTACAACAATTGTTTGTTTATATTTTTCGCTCATGGGACTTTATGGTGCTTTTGTTGGTTTCCAGTCACAGATGCATTATAATCTTCGGAACATTCTTCTATTCATCAGAGCGGCCTCGCCAGCTGATGGTAAACACCACTCAACAAATTCAACTAGTTTACATTTCTGCTGGGAATAACGAACTGCTCGGCATTAACATTTTTAGTCTCTGAAAAACAAGCGTGCAACTTCTGCAGAAAAACATCTACTATTTATAAGAATATTTTTACATCAAAATTCATCTGCAATTATAATCAAACTCGACTTTTTATGAGAATATTAATGCTGCAACAACACATTTGGTTTTAATGGAGGGAAAATATGCAGTGTCAGATGATTTTTTTTTCCCTCCTCTTTCATTAAGGCTGAAAGTGCTGCTTTATCTCAATACACCAATCAGAGCCACAAACGAGGTCTTATTTTTTCTGTTCAGAGTTTACTTTCCTAACGGCATGCAAGCAGTGAGGTCATTTTTTTGTCTATTGGCTTACAGTGGAATAAATTTGAATTTAGAGTGAACAGAATGAGCTCCTCCGATCATATTTCACGCTAATCAATGCTGCCTTGATTTGTAAATCAGAACTTAGGAGACTGATGAGTGGGAGGGTGACACAGATTGGGATTTGAAGATCCAGCCTGACGCTGTGGTTTTATATTAGCTGTTTTGAACCTGAATGATTGAGTAAAAAAAAATAAATAAATAAAATTGTACTGACTCATAAATGCTGTTTCTTCTCACTTTAAAGCGTGCACGTTTACAGCTCAACTACCATCTCCTGCAGAAGATTTACAAGCTAAATATGAGCCCCCTCCCAACATTATGACACTGTTAAATAGGGAATAAAATAAAGCAGAGTGGCTGCTGGACTGCAGACTTCCATTTCAGGTCTGTGCTGTGGAGTCTTTGCAGCTTCTAAGTGTCAGACATTATCACCACCGCTACCCTCAACCTCACCCTGCCCCTTGTGACAATTACTACCCTACCTCCCTATTCAGCACGTAATGAGAAAACTGACTGATCGATTTCTGTCCGGCCAGTTAAAAAAATTTAAAAAAAGGCACAGACCAGACTCCAGGGCACAGAACTGCAGTTTATCCACGTTGTGTTTTTGGTTTTTCAGGTGTTAATTGGGAAAGTATCATTGTAAGGCTACAACTAAGTTATTTTTATGCTGTATTAATCAGGCGATTCATTTCTTGATTAATCATTTGGTCTATAAAATGTCAGAAAATAGCTGTCACAGTCAAAAAGCAAAAAAATGAGGCCTTTTTTGATGATGTGTTCTCAGCCTCACAATGCAAAGATAAAAAGGGAAATTGTTTTTCCACGTGCTCTTCTTCCTTCCTACTGTACCTGGCTCCTGCATTACCCACAAAGTAACTGGAGTCTTTAGAGAGTTGGTGTGCATTGCTAGGCGCAGATAAATGAGCAGCTAGTTTCAAGCAGTGATGAGCAGCAACCTGTGAAGCTAAAAAAAAAAGAAGAAGAAACGAAGCCAGTGCTGTAGTGCCAAAACTGCAGTTCAACAAATGGCCACTTGAGGCTTACTCCAAAAGCGAGTCTTTCCACATAGGTTTAAAATACCAAAGCTGAGCTGGACAAGAAATAAAAACGCTTACAGGCTAGTACAAAAAAAAAGTTTGGTTTCTATGGATGATTTTGTTTGTTGTATCAACGACACCGGGATTTTTTTTTTTTTCATGACTCGCTTCTGTAATTGTTTTTTTTTTTAAATTTTATTTAGACTAAATAAAAGGCACTCTAAAGTTGCATACACTCAGGAAGGGACTGGCAGTACGGTGTCAACCAAAGACCAGGAATGTTGGTGAAATTTAGTAACTCATAGAGATAACATACAAAATAATAATAATAACAAGGGGGAATTTTGTGCCACATTTACAGCAAGAAGTGCTACAAAAGTCAAAGTGTATGAATTTGTGACTCGAGAGGGCGCACTGAGCAGCTGTATTCACTGATTTGAGAGGTTGTAATCACAGAGTTGTGGTTGTTAATAGTAAAAAAAATAAATATAAGTAATATCGGAATTACAGGTTTGCAGCTCTCAGTATTTTTGTGTAAACATCGATCTACAATTTGTATTTTTTTCTGTAAACCTGTAAATTTAAAATACGTGTGCGAAAAGTGAAAAATTTTAAATGAATTTTTTTTCTATATATTTTCACAGTCAAACATTATGTCTTACATTTGTTCATGCCTACAAACTTCCATGCACACGTTTGGTGTGTACTATTGAGGTTTTGCAGTTGTGCTTTTGTTGCTAGCAGTAAAAACTGCTGACAGCCAAAGCAACTGCAGAGAGGTTTTTAGTGCAGCGACCTTTTTGCAACTGATTTCACCCACCGACAGCTCGAAACCTCCAGGAAGCATTTGCCAACCAGTCTATTTGGGTGACCTGATGGGCTGAGGAAGGCTGTTCCAAAGTTTAGGTGCTACAACCTCTGGAATTAAGAGCAAAGGGACGAAGACTCTGATCAGATGATCAGAGAGATTGACTGCTGGAATAAGATCCCAGCAGGGGCCTGATCATAGCGGGCTTTATATGTAATTCATAAAATTTTAAATCGGATTTAAAATGGCAAGCTAATGAAGGAAAGCCAGTTCATTTGTTAGCAGCCTAGCTGCTGCATTCTGGACTAACTGAAGACTTGACGTGCACGGTAACAAGGTAAACTAATCTCACCAGTAAGTGACGGAAGCAGCTACCAGTGGGAGTGAAGGATGGTGCTGATCACCATGGGAAAGGGCGGGAAATATAGTTACCTACATATCAAAAGCCTTTAATATTCACTAGCTGCCAGCTTTCAGCTATAAAGAAAGGAAATGAGTAAATTGCTTTTAATGCATACTGAACTTAAAAGGTCAGATGTTCATTTTTTTCCTGTTTTTTTCTCTTTCATTGTGCTAGCCAAAGTCAGCTTCTTACTTAACATCACAGCCAGTAATGGATGCAATTACCTACCATCACCTGGAGAACTGACACTTCACCCAGATTGTCCAAATATGGTCTAAACTGACTCAGAGCAACAATAACAAACATATGAATCAGCCCATCTTAGACCCAGCCCACTGAAGTGACAGCTGAGGCAGTTTCAGATTTTAACATTTTAAGCAGTATTACTTCCCAACTCCTGTAAAAATAACATTCCCTTTAAATCAATTATCAAAATATTTTAGGAGATTTATTTGGGGTTACTGAGTAACTGATTATTGGACCAATCATTATTATAGAGCGTTAGCTCTTACTGCCCTCACAAATAGGCTCCTGTGTTGGACTCCCAAGGAGGAGGGCTGCTAGTTAGACTGCGCTTTTTGTTATGACTCTTGTGGTCCCTCATTCCAACTCAAGGCTTGTAAAATGCTTTCCACAAACTGTTCTATATTCTAATAAATTCGCCTTGATTTATTATTCCTTTGACTGATTACACGGGTGTAAATATTCAGCAGGAAAATATATAGTCCGGATGACAGAGTGTCTTTTCCAAGCACCACCGTGCTGTCCTGTTGGGTCAGAGCTCCACTGCCACTCACAATTATTTATTAGGCTACATATGCACCCTCTATCCATCACTGTATTGCCACCCGGTCCGGTCACATCTCTTTATGTTTATTACAGTGTCCCACCTTCCCGAGGAGGATGATTGACGTTTTCGGAGAGGACCGAGGTGGGACTTGCGCGCTTCTTCTTCTCCAATCGTGGCTCGAGGGGCGGAGGCTTTTCATCCACACTCTGATTATGAGTCAGTTACCAGACATAAGCGAAACAATAACAGTTGGTGGTACTTTGTATCCAAAACCTTCACAGGCAAGTTGAGTCTTTAGCGCGTTTTGGCGCATCAAGCTCTCGAGTGTATCGGAGGTTTCATAAGAGGAGCACAACGCGCTCCACTTTTAATCACATTAGGATCCTTTAATGTTCAATCCTCTTTTTTCTTTCCTACAGTAGCGGTGCAGGAGTGGCCAAAGCCTAAAGCAGCGATTCAGATCAGATTTCACCTAAACCAGCTGGGAGAGAGACCGAGAGAGAGAGAGAGCAGAGAGGGTTTGTCAGTCTCCCTCCTCCCAAATCCAGAAAAGCTTACCAAGGAAAAAGGAGGAGTGGGCTGGAAGAGAGACACCGAGGAATCCAGAGGAATTTCCGAGGATATTTTCTCTTCTTTTTTTCCCCCCTCTTGATATTAAAATTTTAAAAGTTGGAGTGGAGGCAGCAGGGACCGTGGTCAAGGATGGACGACCAGCCTCGGCTGATGCACTCCCACGGGGTAGGCATGGCCGGACACCCCGGCCTGGCGCAGCATATGCAGGATGGCACGGCAGGGACGGACGGAGAGGGAAGAAAGCAGGACATCGGAGACATATTACAGCAAATAATGACCATCACAGACCAAAGCTTAGACGAAGCACAGGCGAGGTGAGGCTTCACAAAACACTTTATTATTCATGTGAAAACGGAAATATTTGGGATTGGGGGGGGGGGGGGGTAATAACATTGTGGTTTGTATCAAGACTGCCTGTAAATGAAAGCAATTACGCCCACTGAAGTGCCGTGACTGCGCGAAAGCGAAAGAAAGACCGTAAAAACTTGTCGCCATTCGTGTTAAATTCTTTGCAGAAACTTTTGTGTATTTTTTTTTAAAATATGTCCAAACTATAAAATATTGCATGGGTATGGCAGATTGAAGTGGGGAAGGGGGGCGGGGGAGCTGGGGAGCACTTGGTACCTCAGTCAAACTGAGTCTTCTGCCTTGTTACAAAGGAGCTTACATTATAATCCTGTGCTCTAATAACATGTTGCAGGTTTCCCCTTATAGTTTTGATCCACCGCATTAGCAACAAAATATATACTGCAAAAAAAAAAAAGGAAAAAAAAGCCATATTGCAGTACCTGGATGTTACAAAATAAATCTGTTTTCCAAACGTTTCAAGTCATGCATTGGGCGTTTAAATGATACATTTTTTTGTTACATTATTACCATGCTTTTGCTGTGGTAAGTTTGATATATTAATATGCTTTGGAATAGAAGCAAGTTAGTAAAATTTAACCATAACGATGTTTTTGGGATTTTGGAAAGTTTTGTTCAGTTGCCACTTGTTTGAATACTGATTTGGAAAGTGGTGTCCTGCCCCCCCCCTTTTTTTTTTTAGGAAACATGCACTCAACTGCCACAGAATGAAACCGGCTCTCTTCAACGTCTTGTGTGAAATAAAGGAGAAAACAGGTGAGGTTTTTTATGTCTTCCTTTGATCCTTGAAGCATTTTTAAAGAAAAGCAGAGGTCATGGTTATCTAGACTTGACTCGCCCAAGCCAGTAAATATGCATTTATTGTAAAGCCTATATTTTCATCATGTTTTCCTTGACAAACCTCACTGACGCCGGCTGACTTGCTGTCATTGGACAGAAGTGTTTTCGCGTCGACGTTTGGGCCTTTCTGGGGCCGGGCTTTCTTTCTCGCTCCTCTCTGTCTGTTTTCCTTGGCCGAGTTCCTTGGTGTTTGCTAAAGTGAGCTGTTTTACATGCAGAGACAGGTCAGAGGGATTTTCTGTTTATGTTCGCAACGAGGGTCAAAGTCATCAGAAGGAATGTGTGAATTATTACTCTCTTAACAGCAGATTAAAAGAAGAGCTCCTCACATGATGAAAGCCTGCGACTATTCTCTGAGGGATGTGGCAGAGCGCTGCTTTTTGAAGGGAGGAAATAAAACAAAAGATCCAATATAACCTTATCTGTGAGCACAACTTTGAAGCTGTCTGAGATTATTGAGAGAGCCTTGTCACTTTGTCTGCTCGGTTGTTGCGTTGCAGCCATGTAGACAGCTGAGAGTAAACACGGGGCTTGTGCTTTATGGAGGCAATACCGTTTTCATTAATTTAACATGAGCTGTTATTTACTGAAGCTTCTCTCTTATGAGTCAGGGTTGGCACAGTCACCCCCCCCCCCAAAAAAAAAAAAAAAAAAAAAAAAGCAGAAGGAACATGTATACACTTGATTTTCATCAGATTAAAAAAACTTGCAGCCCATGAGGAAGAAGCCTTAGTAGTTTGGGGCCCTGTTTCTAAATTGCAAGGCTTGGAAAAGTGAGAGAGTAATGCCTGGCTCTTTGTAAACTGTCTGGCGTCTCCCTGGGTTCAACCAGAGTTCGTTTCCAAAAAGAAGAACAAAGTGACTTGGACCTTTTCCTGGCTTTTCCCCCCTGCCTCTCCTCTCTTCCCACCGTTCTTGGCAACCAGGATTTCACAGGGCTTCTGACGAGAGAGGCTCCTCTCAGACTGCAGATTGACCCCCCCCCCCCTGCTTAGTACCAAGTTTGGAAATGAACATAATTCAACGGGGATCATATTTACTGCTTTTTATGCATCAGATCAGTTATTTTTACTTAAAATGTAGCTGAGCAACATTTCTCCCAAACCACAAATCAGCAAGCTCTAAATAGCTACATTGTTTTGATGGAGGCAGAATGACACATAAAAGTTAAGAATAACCCGAGAAATTTGTGAGGGAATCAAGAGTGAATGGCTCCCTCTCTGTGTCCTCCCTGTCTGCATCTGAAGAGCTGAGCCGCGGCTCATCTTCGCCCATAGGAGGTTTGTGCAGACGAAACTGAAAATCCTTTCACTGCAGTGACAGAGAAAATGACTCAAACCTTCACCATGGCATTTACAGCCAAATGTGCTGAGTGCAGTGTATGCAAGCGGAGTACAGCCTGTAATTTGTCAGGCCTTTTTTATATTCTTTATAAAGAGTCAGCTTCTCCTTGCTTTTTTACACTGTTGCAGTCAGAGTGTCTGTGAGAAGAAGAGCGAGCAGGGGGCGATGAGCGCAGCAGTTCGAGATTTGAAGCAGCTCTTTCTCCTCGACCTTTAACTGAAGAGAGGAAGCGTTTTGCTTTTTTTGCTTTTCGTTACATCATCTATAGATGTTGCATGTTCACATGTGTGTGTGTGTCTTTGTGGCGTGAGTGTTGACAGCAGCAATATGGGACACTGCAGCGGTGAGGTGTCCACTGGCAAGCAGCTGACAAACAAGGCGGGAACACATGCCAATAGCAGGTCTTAACTGATGACCTCACACACCCCCCACTCCCTGTCGATTTGTGCCGGGGTCGTTCCCATGTCAGAGCTTGAGAGTATTTAGCAAGCTTAAACAAGCTCAGGTTCACACGCTGGCCTGTGGAACGCCAGCGGCGGAGACTCGTGCTATGACTTACAGTCGTTCCCTTCCGTCGCCAGGTTTGTTTGCCCCGTCTCCTGGCCCCTCTCAACTTTTTTTTTTTTTTTTAACTATCATCATTGTTTCTGCAGTTCCTGAGAGCACTTAGAATTTGTTTTCCTGTGCTTGCTTCACATCCTGTGAAGAGAACTGGAGAGCGTCTTTGTTTGTGTGGAACCATTACGGCGAGCGAAGTTGGCACGTACAGGTTGACTAAGTAAGAGAAGCCAGACACCAAGTCAGTGTTTCTGGGTGTCAGATTTCAGGCCTACACTCTCCCTCTCTCTCTCTCTCTCTCTCTCTCTCTCTCTCTCGCTGTCTATCTGTGGGCCTGCGACTGTTTCGTCAGGCCGCTCTTGTCAGCAGCCTCACATTACTCCCATGCAGGCTCGGGTCAGATGGCGAGCTCCTGCATGACTAATGTGATCAGACGGATAATGCATTACACCGCTTGAACTTATCAAAGCTAGAGACCTGCTGAATCAGTCTGTCCTGCTAACAGCAGTCCTACCGAGAGCATGCAATGCTAATTAGGCAAAACATTTTA
>JAVDPK010000858.1:1241069-1253420 GCA_034780415.1 Cichlasoma orientale | reverse complement strand
TCCATCCCGGTAAGTGCCCCCCCCCCCCACCAACTCCACCCATGTGTGCGCCGCTAATTAGACATGTACACACATTTTAGATATTCACAGTGGTGTTGATCTGATCACTCTCGAAGTCTCGTGAACTCTGGGGGAAATGTTGTTCTTTCAGTGGCATGAAGAAGACATTTATTTTGATGACTGTGCCATCCCAGGTCAGAAGTATTCTTTAGTAACAACAAACTTAATCAGACACATAAATCACCTTCATCCAGCTGAACATGGATATTTTAAAGAAGCTGACAAAGGCAACGTGGCTAAAGCTAAAGCTATTCAGAGCCAGCGACAAGCCAGCAGCCCCGCTATGAGCCTCGGTATGAGCAAAGGATCAAAGCAGTTAGATGAGTAATAAAGAGAAAAGGGTCAATGCCCAGTTATCTGGTGAATTTATAAACATACAAAAAATGATGTCAGTGCTCGACATTTGTCTTGTTATATAAATCTGCTGCACCTGCTTATGCTTGGGAAGGTAAGGTGGGTGCACAGCAGCTCAATTTCAGATAACTCTTTGTACCTCTTTGCAGTAGCAGAGAATTTTATTTTCAGACTTGTGAGAGAAGATCCTGTAACTTACTGCAGTTTTGGGTAAACTGTAAAATGTCATAATTTCTTTTATTATGAAAATAACACTTTGCATTGAAGAAAATTTGATTTTTGTTTGTATATGCTGCCAATTATAGTTTGAAAGAAAATTCCAGTCAGCGAAATCGGAAGGGCACATTTAAAAAAAAAAAAATCTGAAATCTGAGTCAACGATCCCCGATAGTAAAGATGGACCAAGCGGTCGCTGCCAGTCCAACAACTGGCGATTTCTAATAAATAATACAAAATATTTGGGATTATTTTTATTTTAAACTGGAAAAAAAGGCAAAGGCAAGCTCAAGGACTGAAACAAAACTGCAAGGTGAAGGACACATTGCAGCCTTTAAATGAACAAACAAGTGGGGATAACATCATCAGGATGCACAACCTGTAAGGTGAGATGTTGGTGGAAGAGTAGCAACTGGTAGCATACTTAGCATGAGCATGCTAATCATACTAATGAGAATCTCCATCAGCATCTGTGTGCAGGAGAAAGGAGGCACCAACTTGTGTTGTTTTTTGGTTTTTTTACCAAGCTTCTAATTCTTAAGGAATCAGAGCACTAAATTAGCAAAATCCATAATTCAAAAATTCAGTCAAAAAAATTAATTAACCCAAAAAATACAAATGGCAGTAGACTGTTCCCAGTAGGTGACATATTTGTCCAGTCACCTTGTGCCATGACTGGTGAAGCCAACAAGAGCCGGTATTTTGCCTAAATAAATGACCGAAATGGATATTTGATCATACTTAGTAACGTCAGTATAGCAGTATAACTAGCAGTATTTAGCACTGCATGGTGATAATGTTAAAGTACTGTTTTCTGTAACGTGAGCATTAAACACTGGCAGAGGTGCTGGTTGGGCTCCATTGCGGCCGTGGATAAACTGGTCACTATGGCTCCCAGTGCTGCAGTTTTTCAGTATTTAATTGACACGGCTGTCCATGATGAGTTCAGGGGTTAGTGTTGCCTCTCTTTGTTACCCTCCTCTCATCTCCAGTGACAGATGGAGGCATTAGTCTCCAATGTGGCGCTGTCCTGAAACTAATGGCTATGTCCTTGGTTTCCCCGCGCTAGCTGGGAGACTGTATATCTGTCCCCGGCTTGGAAGTGCCGAAGCAGCAGTTTATCCCCCCATGTTTTAGTTTCCACGGAAATAAGGCTGAACAGGACTCTGCCTGTTCTCTCATAAATAACTTCAAATAAATAACTTCAAAATGAGTGTGAAGTTTTCCTGAGAAAATGTTGCCCGGCTTTGATTTATGCGTTTATCGGAAACTCTTCTTCTGCTTACCAGAAATGTTCATCTAAGTGAATAATAATAAACATGCAGTATATTTTTATAAGTATAGTCTGAGAGGGGATGTGCTGACTGTCAGTTTATCTTTGCTTTTGAAGTGAGTTATAGCATACATAAATAGACTGGGCTCCCGTTTATTCACTGGCATTTCCTCTATATTCATATTTATACTCACTACATAATCACTTCAGGAGCAACAGTGAGTATTTTTGCTGTTTCCTGTCCTCTGATATAAACTCACTTGCAATTAGGACGGCTAATATATTATGCAAATGTTGACTGGCTTAATTGAGACATGTTAATCATGTTTTAAGAGGCTAATTACTGCCCTGTATATGTGCGGTGGGAGTAGTAATTAGCCGTGATAACAGATCTGGCTGTAGAATGGTCATATTCTGTGTGACGATCTATGGCAAGGGTGTGTGTGAGTGTGTGTGTGTGTGTGTGTGTGAGCGTATAGGTATGTTGCCGGGGCTTGTCCTGTGTTTATTTTTGCTTCTTCTATTTTTTTTTTCGCTGCAGTTTTTTAAGATCTCTCGCCCCCTTTGCACACAAAAATATTGACATGTGTTTACATTTCCACTGTGTTTGCGTTTACACGCTCACAGGTAACCTGGCGTCCGTGTCTGTTTATTTCACCTTCACTAAAAGGACAAGAGGGACAGAAAGACAGAACTATCAGCTCACCTATTCAAGAGAAAGATGAATTCACTGCATTTTTATCCATAGTTTGTTTCCTGCACTTTTCAGTCTGGTTATCTGATGCAGCAGCACTGACCATTCTGCAAGCGGGGCTTTTATACGAGACTGTGTTCTTAGTTTTCTGACAGAGATCATATTCAGATCCATTACGCTAAGAATGCCTTCCCACTTATCGAATATAAAATTGCTTTAGAGAGGAAATTTGCTCTATGGCAGAGTGGAGTTTCTTTTTTATCAGATGTTTGTCTCTAGAGCAGCTTTTAGTGTCTACAAAACAGCTCTGGTGACATTATTGCAGCTGCAATTGCCTCAGCCATTGTTTTTCTTATTGGTGCTGTTTGGATTTGATTGGATTTTCCACAGTCTCATGGAATTGCTTCACGCAGCGTGACTGGCAAACGCATATATCCTCATATTGTTGGAGTTGAAACACCTGCAGATCTTATTATTGATATGTTCATGGGGCTCTAACTATACACTCCTACCTTTGAATTATACTGTTTTTTGCGGCGTTAAATCCTTGTGGTTAGCGCCCCAGCCTTTTTATACCTTTCATATCTTTTCTCATACCAAAAATGTAAGTTATGTATTCAGATTTTCTTGATGGAGGTGTGTTTTCTGGCACCCTGCCACTAAGATGTAAGTGGCGTGTTGGCAGCATGCTGGGGTTGTACAAAGGACCCCCTGACTTCGATGAACAGTCAAACATAAAATGGCAAGCACTCTTCTCTGGCTGACTTAGTAAAAATGACACAAATTAATACATGCTGCTTAAACAGGACCAAGATTAATGGTTGCCTTTCGCAGCGGCTTAGATCCACTGTCAGTCGCTGCTCGCTGCCCAGATGGAATCAACACCAATCAATGCGACTGCCTGACTCTCACTAGATATCTGCTTAGGATGCTGAGTGGTACACACACACACACACACATATTTATAAAACAACACACACACAAATTTACATATATACTGTACATGCACACACAGTTTTCATGCAAAAAAAAAAAAATATATATATAATATATATGTATATATATATATATATATGCACAAGTTTCACCCTCACTGATGCAGTATTTTTGTGTCTCTCATCAACATTTCTTTGGATAAACTCGTAGGCATATATTGCTTTACTTCCCATACAGTCTGATGTTCAATCAGGTGCCACAAAGTCAGATGGGGGAGAGCAGTGAGGCTGATGGCTCAGTAGTGATTGGATGTTTCAATTACTGATAGTAATGCCATGGTGTAGTGAGTCATGCAGTGCAGATAGCACCATTTATTTTAATCAGGACAGGGGAGAGATGGGTGTGGATGTGTCTCCCTCATTTCAGAGTTTCACATTTAGATGCAGGGGAGTGTGCTCTCTCTCTCTCTCTCTCTCTCTCTCTGTCTCTCTTTCTCTCTCTCTTTATTTCACACACAAACACACGCACACAACCGCGCGCACACACGCATATGCTCAGGTGGATTGAGAGTGGAGGAGAGGTTGCCGTGGGTAACGCATAGCGACAAGGTACTCTCTCGGTGAGCTATTCTAATTTATGTTAATAAACCTTGCCTGTGCCGTGAGAGACAAAAGGGGCCACAGATGAGCCTTGGTAACCTCGGCACCTTCGCTGGAAGGAAAGGCGCAGACAAAGAACAATGCAGAGACACACACACGCACGCACAGAAAAGCAGAGGAGATATTGAACTGTAGAGAAAGACACAAATACTGTGGCGGAGAGCGATGATAAATTTAGCCACACAAAGAGTTGTTTTTGTGGCTGCAAAATCAAACAGTCTCTTGCTGGCAATCTTCAGTGTGGTGTGCGGTATGTACTATTTCTGTGCGCGTGTCACAGTGTGTGTTGCAGGGGCAGAAGCAGGCAGGCAGGCTGTCTCTTGGGATTGTTGCTGCTAATTCCATGGGGCCTATAGAGACGCGGGGTGCTGCAGTTTTGGATCACTTCCCTGGGCAAATGTGACACCACAGGTAGCGTTTAGCACAGTGGGGCGAGAGCATGGATGTTAGCACAGGTCAGCACTTGGCCTGGCCACCTGGCAGTGTAAATACCATCTCTGAGAGTCAGATAAGGGCCCTTAAAGCGGTTTCTGAAGTAGGCAGTCATAAAGGGAAACCTCAACATGCAGGAATCAAGAAAAGAAACAGCAACAAAGCTCCTCATGTGCTATCATTAAAAACAATAACAAAAGCCAGAACTGGTGTTAGAGTGAAAGATATTTTTATAATTAGAAGGAAACACATTAGTGCCACTTGTGTCATATAAATTCTCATTAATCTCAGATTGCATTAGAAACAGTGCAGATTTTCTCAACCAGAATCGGGTTTGATTCAGAGTTACATGTTAACCTGTTTCACGTTAGTCACTATCTCGTTAATAGGCTCTTATTGCAGTTTTTATTAAGTTTTCAACGTGAAAGCTACCCAAACCTTCGAATTTAGCATTTCTGTTTTGTTAAATATGTACCCAGTTTCCGCACTAACAGCGACACGGATTGATAATGCAGTGACGCCTCTGTGCTGCTTCCCTGTACAGTAAAAATCTGTATCCCAGCCCCAAAGACTGAAAGCTGTGGATTTCCTCTGTGCCTTCTGTCTGCCAGCTTGCCTTTGGCGATGTTAGTTCTGGACAGTTAACTCCTACTGAAATTATGTTAATTGCTGTCATTTTCTTTTTTCTACTTGAGCATAATCAGCAAATTATATACTTCTGTTCATTTATTACCGAGCCGCTCCTAACTGAGTTTTTACCCTTCAAAGATCAAAAGTTAGGAGGTAGTTTGCTCTTATGATTTGTGTACATTCGTGTGGGTTTATGGGTATGTTTATGCTATTAGCGATTTGTTATTTTCTGTATCAGTTCGTTATTACATCAGCTGTTCTGGGCCATAAAAGTTGTCGTAATGCGCTGAATGTCAGGTTATCTAAGTCTGCATAAGGTGTGAACACTGCACCGGTAACACCGGAGAAGTGCTCGCGCTGTAGCCTATCAACCTGTTTCTATCATTTAATCTTTGTTTGACAGTTTGCCAGTGTGATGTTTTTGTGTTGTTTTGGCAATACAGCTACCCTGGATGTCATCGTGCTGCAAGGTGGTTTTGGCATTGTTACAGAAGTTTCAGGTGTTCACACAGTTAGTATGGACGAACAGACATAAACATCTTATTCCTGCAGCTGGTGCAGGATGCCGCTCCTAAGTGGTACCAGAAGAAGAGAAAAGAAACACACCTGCACTGTCTCCTCTGCATTGTCTACCTGTTAAATGCAGAACTGATTTGAAGATTCTTGTATTTGGATGGGTTGGCACCTGGGTACATTTCAGATCTTCCCTGCCTCTGCGCTCCTTCTGGGTCTCTTATAACCTCAGAAGAACTGCATTTTAAGTGCTGCGCGATCAAGGTTAGTGGGTAAGGGTGATTTTAAGTTGGAGCGGCAGCACAAAATTGCTGGACTAGCTTTCCGATTACAATCAAAGGCTCCCTCTCTGTTGGTACTTTTAGGATTACAGCATACATGCTTTAAATGGCCCGTTTGGCAGTTTTAGTGGTTGCTGCATTTTTGCATCATATATATATATATGACCTTTTGTGACCTTTTTCAAAGACTTTCACACTTCTCTTGCAAACCAGTTGCCATCAAAGTTACCATATTGTTAGAGATTTGGTTACAGATTAGGGGGTTAGCTGTCATGATGTCACTATCTGTGGTGTACCCTGATCTTTGCTGATTGGAGAAATCCCTTTGGTTCTACGACCTCATGGAGAGGTGAGGGAGGCCAGTTTTGGACGCTCTTGGATATTACCAGCCATGGTTTCTCGCCCAGTAGAGGTTATATTTTTATCCTGCTGCCTGTCCCATGTTCTCTATACGACTTAGGTCAATTTGACTCACTTTCAAGAGGGAAGGAATTACAGGAATCTTGTCATTGTTTGTGTTCTTAATTGTTATAGACTAACTGTTTCTATTTCCTCAGTTTCTATGTGCACACATAAACACAGGCATGCACCGCGTCGTCGTCTGAAGTCTCCCAACGGGAAGGCAAATTGTGTTAGTTCAAACTAACAAGACCTCTCATTTTACATTAAACCAGGTCACGTGACACAAGGACAAGTAATATTAGACATGCATCTATTACCACTTCATTGAATGTGTTTCAGTGAGTGAACATGCATGGATAATTTATTTTAAAACTTCCCCGAGGCAGATCAGATGACAGCGCGCGCAGGTTCCCCTACGCCATGTTGTAAAAGGAGGACTTTAGTGTTTCTCGCCGATGCTTTCACGACTCGTTCTCGAGATATGAAGCGACAACCCTGTGACTCCGCGCATGCCTCTCACGCCTTGAGGGGAGCAGCTCTTCTTCTATTATTTTTTATTTGGCTTTGCTGGCACCACCTTGCAGCCTGTTTTATTGGATTTTATTGATGTCCTTCAGCACCATGTTTAGCAGTCTCCTCCCCTAAACACATAAAATTCCTTTATGTTCCTATTACTTGAGTTTATGAAGAGCGTCTTCTCCCACCTCCCTCCCGATAAGATCATATTGATAGATTGATATTGGGAGAGCTGTAGTGTGATAAAAGCGCGGGGGTTAAGAGCTTCTTGGATAGTTTAACCTTGATAAAACAGTTGTTTCAGTGAGGCTGATTTTGCCCCATCCGTCTTCATCCGTCAGGGCCCCGCTGAAGTATGCAAATGAAGGCAGTAGAGGGAAGCGCCGTGTGCGGTTAAATGGGGCGTTGCGAATGTGCGGTGTACCGCGCAGACGGGGTGATACTACTTACTGTCCAAATTTAGTGTGTCTCTTCTGAAACACCCCACCCCCTTCCTTTTTGTCTACATTTCAAGAATATATACACCCTGAGAGAGCCACTGTGGCCTCTCCTAAAATGATTACAGCTGTGACGGAAGCAAAGCGCTTTTTTACTTTTCTTTAATATTATAATAGATTTGAATGTTTTGGAGCAGCACGTTAGCCCTTTTAGTTGCGACTTGTACCTGCATTTACATGTTGCAGAGGGTTTTACTGCATATTCCAGCCATACATTTTTAGAGTATGGCTGTTTACCGCGGTAATTAGTGAGTCTGGAGGTGTAAGGGTAATGATCTTTGTGATAATAACTGTTTATGCCTTAACACCGCTCTCCATTCACAGTTTATGTTGCTCAGGCAGCTTCATTTGCCTGATTAGTTTTGTACCTACTCAGCAGCATTAGGGATGGGTTTTTTTTTTTTTTTCTTTTGCGTGTGTTTGATTCTCTCATTTATCTCGCGTGTCGGCATATTGATCGATTCCCCTGCTCACTCATTATTTTGTTCTGTTCTTCACAACTCATTTTCAGAAAGGGAGGCCAGCGCCGAGGCCACAAACAGATACCGTGTCTGCTCATCGCTGTCTGACTAGCCACCGCGCACATAAAGCTGTCAATCAGAAGCTTTCCTGCCTGCCCTTTGTTATGGAACGCCAGCTCTGTGGGTGGGTCCTCTGGGTGATAGATGGCTTAGAGAGCCTATCGGACTGCAAGAAGCATCCATCTCTGTCTGGAGCCTGTTAAACAAGCTTGGGAAAGCAGCCATGTAGTCCTAACCACCACTGGCCTCCACTAAAAAACCCCATTAACATTAATGAAGGATAGCTTTAAAAGTTCTTCAGTAATAGGCTTGAATTGGATTTATGAGTCAGATAGTTTGCCAGAGAGTACGTCATGAAAAATGTCGCTGCTAGATAAATGGAAATGAGTGTTTGAAAGGTCTCGGGACACTGTTTCAGCAAGGATTTCAGCTCAGCTTTGAAACATTGTTTTTTTTCCTCACCCCTCAATCATTCTCCCTCCAGCTCTAAAATCAAGCTGCAGCATCGGTGGCTGCGAGGGAAAGCGAGGTGTTTGATGTTTTAAGTCACTGCAGAGATAAAGCTGCTCGTCTTACACGCAGTGCTTTTGCTTCTAGAGGAGAAAAAAAAAATAAGTTCTTAATACTTTTTTTAAAGGCCTTTCATCCCAGGTGGCGCTGGCCATTTCAATATCTTGCAACTACCACTTTACCTGTCTGCAAGGTCCCTATAGATGGCTGATGTGAAACTGCCATTAGCCAGCCAATTCCTCAGCCACAGATTACTGTGCCAGTACGTGGTAATCACAATGTTGAAAAGGTCTGATTGCACTCCATCCAACCTACAAAGTGTGGCGTAAATGGGTTTTTCGAAGGTCTGCAGTCGGTTGTTGGTATGTCATCATAGTGCATTAGGACTGTCAGAGGCAAAATAGCAGTTTTTGAAACCTCTTTCATTTCATGTGAATGTTAACAGGATGCAGAAATACACTCAGAACCAACCAGGCAAACAGGAGCCTCAGTGAGATTGTTCAGTGCAAGTGCCTGATGTACGAGCTGAACCATGAACTTGTTCCACTGGAAATAGATGTATTTGAAGTCCTTCTAATTTTCCGGAGCTCCCCACTCTCCTGGCTTCTCCCTCTTTCTGTCTTTGTTTCTTCTCAGTGCTCGCCTCCCATCTTCTGGCTAGTCTGCTCCCTGCTAACCTCGGATATCATTACCATCGTAGGGAGGTTGAGGGGAGAGACGGGTTGCTATTCTTAATGAATTCTGCTGTGTCTTTGCACTCCCCCACCTAGTTAACCCTGCACCCCCTCCTCAAAAAAAAAAAAAAAAAAAAAGAGAAAGCTCAAGGTGTCAAATTAGAGCAGCTGGAAAAGGGGAGAACAAGGAGATGAGCAAGGTACATCTTACCCCAGCTCATTTCCTCACTCTCCTTCAAATCACCTCATACAACATGATATCCATGAAAAGTATCTGTGTAACAACTGTGGAGGAATGGTTGGATACACCACACATATTCACTTTAATTATTAAGAAGCTGGTATTGCGGTTGATAGAATGTTACTCATGCACTGGTGTGCGCTGGAAATATAGTTAAGAGAAGATTTCATCGTCAGGTACTTGGACTCTGTTGCACAGAGTGCCTTCACATGTGCGTGCAGTCATTGTAAGAGAAGTGAAATAACAGAAAAGTATGAAATGACGTTCAGAATGTGATGTAAAAATATGCAGGTGTTTAAAGAGTCAAAAATAGCCGCATTCCATTTTCTTGGAAAAGTGGGCAAAGGAAGAATCCAGTAGATTTTGGTGCAGAGCTGGATCAGGGGTTGGATCTTGGATATTTACTTTATAAATATATCACACCAGTGACTCGTGAATTGGGACTCTTGCGCTATTAGGAGGCCCCCCGAGGGCTGACTTTAAACAACTAATGGACAACTGGCTTTGACGTCTCAGTAAGAAGAAAGGAACCATGGCTTAGCAGGGTGACGGGTGTTCTGGGGTTGGAGCTGTTTGCATGAACAATAAAAGCTGTTTTCAAAATGGGGGCGTGTGAGAAAGTTGCAGTAAGTGTTATTGTTAGCTGATATTTGCTATGCAAGTACTCACTCATTTGTGTATGCGTGCTGTGATTTATTATTTTTGTATAAATGTTTATGATGTTTGATGAGAGTATTGGCCTTGGATGAGGTCTGCATTCTCCAAGTGCCCTTCAAGCACAAGAATATGTTACATTACTGGATCATTAGCACGCAAGCATTTACATGCAAGTATAATTTCAGTGCTTCTTCTGGTCAAGGTGCAGATTTTGTCGTTTTTATAAAGCCTGTAATGAAGAAGCGTGTCCTTGTTTCTTCTTTGCACATGTTGCATATTTCAGTGAGTTGAGTCGTGGCAATTTTTATCTGAAAGGCAAAACAAGGAAAGCATGTATTACACAGTATTTATGCTGTAAATCCTTCACTTCCTTAACTCCTGAATGCAAAGTGAACAGTAAAGGTGTCAAATTGCTGACATGCAGTGCAGTGAGAGCATGATTTCAAAACCCGAGTGACATACAGTAGATGTGCCAACGATCCATCCATTTATCCATCCATTTCCTCTCTGCTTATCCAATTCAGAGGCACGGGGGGTGGGGGGGCTGGAGCATGTCTCAGATGTCACTGGGATAGAGGCATGGGTACACCATGGGCAGGTTGCGGTTTAAAAAAATAAGAATTCAGTGATTGTGTAATTATTTATAGCCTATATTTAATTGAAAATAGCAGAAATATATATATATATATTTTTTAAATGTGTGTTCAATTTGAATTTTATGCAAGCGGTTTCCTGTAAGCTGCATCCTGAAGACGAAAGACACCACCCGGCTTGTTATCAGCTCGCAGTTCAAAAAGGGAGCATTCATGGTGATGCTAATGGGAGTGCATTGGTGCACATGGTGTGGGTAAATGTATATGTGAAGGCATTATTGATGCTGAATTACATATATTTGGGTTTGGAGCTTCTTTTCAGGGAAGGCCTTACAAATGTCCACAAGACAGTGCCAAATCACATAGTGCATGCATTACAACACAAATGCTCCGTGACAAAAGAGTCTGGGTGGTAAACTTAAATGGCTAACTGAATCCAGCGGGGGGCTTTATGAAATTAAATATATGAAGTGAATGGTTGAGCAGCTTCAATCTTACATCCAGCAAAAATTAGGAAACTGAGGTACTTTCACAAAGTACCTCAGTTCCCAATTAATTCAGGTAAAAAGGGAGAGTGGATGCAGCGCAGTGGTGAGCATGTCCCATTCCTGTGTTGTTGGCTGTTCCCAGTGTTTTGGGAGTGGGGTTATGTTGTATCTCAGAGTAGTAATTGGATACCCTCTTTTCCTTTCATTTCTTTACAATTAAAATCTAATGCTGTACAACTTCACAGCTTTAAATTTTGTTTAAGATCCTAAAGTTTCCAAACGATGCAAAAAAAAAAACTACGTCGGATGATATAATCCCAACTTTTACACAGCCATAAAAAAGACGTCATACAGATTCAATAAAGAGTTGAAACAAAATGATGCAGCATGTATGTGACGCCATCACAGAGTGACTTAAGATTATTCACAGGTGCTGAAGGGCTTAACCTCGGCTTACTTCATCTATTATTTGTGTCGGCTGTACTTTCAGCAGACGTAAGTGCATGAAATTGTTGCATATAGCTCTGCTGAAATACCTCAGTTTGATGTCACAGCTGCTACGTTTGGCCAGCTATGCTCAGGAATGAGAAGAACACGCGCCAGCTGTTAAAAAAAAAAAAAAAAAAAAAGCACAAAGATGTAAGCTCCATCACCGGTAGCAGTTTTTAATGATGTCAGAGTGTTTCAGGGTGGATTTTTCCTGTGAGCCTAGCAGAGCTGTTGTCTACTTCACCCCGGCATTAGTGTTTGATAGTCCTGACTCAACAGAGACTCGGCATCCCCCCGTGGCTGTGCTTACTCACTCCTGAGCCCAGTGTTTAGTTTTCCTTGGCAGACCCAGGCCACAGCTCATTAGACTAAGAGAATGTGCTTGCCTTAATTAATGACATGTAAATATCCTTGAATTGGCCACATTTGCATATTAAGAGAGATTTGTGGAATCTGTGGAGTAATATATTTTAATTAGGGATTAATTAAAAATAATGGGAATTTCATTTCGCCTGGCAGGTTGTGTTTGGTGTGAAGCGTGCGTCGGGGCCCAATCTTTGAACGCAGAGGCAGCTACCAACATGTGAAGGAAGCTCGCTGCTCTTTCACCCGCTATCTGTGCTGCATACAAAAAAATGTTCCCTCACACACACACACACACACACACACACACACACACACACACACACACACACACACACACACACACACACAC
>JAVDPK010000858.1:1205803-1240616 GCA_034780415.1 Cichlasoma orientale | reverse complement strand
AGGGATTGTTTCATTTCAGGCTATTTGCTCTGGGTAATGATGTACTCAGTGTGTTTTTTTACCCTGACAGCTGTGAAAATAAATCTGAATAGAGACAAAGAAACCATCTGTCATCAGCATTACTAATGGCACTGATAGCATGGCCACTATCGCCACATCTCCTAGGTGGAAATCATCCCCATTACCAAGCATCAAAGCTGCTTCCTGCTTCCTGATGCTCCTTGCAGCAGCAGCAGCATCTCACACACAAGCGCACTCGTCACGGGTTCGGCCCATTTTTAAAGAGGATTTTTCAATGATTGGTCATTTCTGTGGAGAAGAAGCATGCAGCAAACGTCTGTTTTTCTTCAGGCTCATCTTAAAGCGGAGGGCTCCTGTGGCATTTGTGATGTGTCGTCAGCGTGCTGATGTTATTGATCCAGGACCTTCCGAATTCATTAGGAGATCCAGCCCTACAGTGCCGCATCTTTATTTATGTTGCTGCCCCCTCCCTGGCCTGCCTCTCTCTCTGCCTCACTCCCTGTCTGCCTTCCTCTTTCATCCTCCATGCATTATTCTTTTATTATTCTTTTACAGCTGCCTTATCGCCCGCATTTTGGTGAGGATAAGACCTGTCATCTTTGGGTCTTGTCTGGGGAGATGATGGGAGACTTCAAGGGGAAGGAGGAGGTGGACGGGGAGGGAGGGAGGGAGGGAGGGAGGAGGGTGGGTGTAAAGAATGCTCTCTGTCCCTTTTTTTCATCATCTGAAATGGACCTCTCTCTCTTTATTTCTGCTCTACCTCGCTCTCCCTCTCACTTTCGCTGTCTCTCTTTGTAATGAGAATCTCTCTCTAATTGAGGTAGCTGCAGCGAGCTGGCCGAGGGTTAGATTGTGATACTGGCTACGTGACCGTTATGCTGATAGAGGTGGCAGATCAATAATTTAGGCCCTGACCTTAATGGTGGTGTTAAAATGCTCATTCCTCTGGAGTCTGGAGGCCTTAAAGGTGCAGAGTTGGATAAAGGCACAGAGCTGGCTGGATGTGGAGGTGGGAGTGGGGGATGGTGGGAAAAGCAGATAAGAGGAGAGGTGGAGAAAGACAGTGAGGGAGAGTGCATTTGCAGTCAGCCCCTCAGTCTGTGAAAGGAGGGATCATGAGTGATGTTTCTCCTGCCTTTACATTCAGACACTTACATTGTCGCCAACATTCATCCTCTTAGTATCCATATGAATGCCATAAGCTTTTTTTCCTCGCATGTATTTGGTATCTGGTTGTAATCCGTTTTCATAAGAAATCCTCCACCCATTCTCACTCATGCACTGAATGCATCACCAGACACCAGAAGTGAACAAAGACCGCGGTAACGAGTGGGTTTAATCTGGTTCCGGGCTTGTCTTGTGCTTCGTAGCTTAAGGCCATGCTCGTTGAGGATTCGGACAGCCATCGATTTGATTGTGAGGGACATTAACGTCACAGCCTCATACGTCTCTCTCTCTCTGAATCTCTGAGACTCCTTCCCTGCTGGCAGGATGCGACCATCCCAGCTCTCCCCTGCTCTTCCTCACCCACCCAGTCACCCTTAGGGGATGATATATTAGATATAACCAATTCAATTTTATGCAGCCAGGACAGACGCCCCGGGGACATAAACACACACATTTTTAATACACTCCTCACCAGGAAGCCCAATGTGCCAGAGCCTGCGGCTGCCCTGGGTCTCCTCTCACACTCAATTATTAATGTAATGGCCGTAGTGGCTTAATTAAATAATAAAGACAAGCTCACTGCAAAGGAATGGGCCAAGGACAGCAGAAGAGGTGGATTCGGTAAATCTGTGAATTTGGCATGTATGAGGTTGTAGTGCTGTAAAAATGTAGTTTTTGCACAGAAATGCCTTATTGTCATCAAATATGCATTTTTGGTTAAGACACGCCGCGTTTGTGTCTTCTCGAGGGGCCGTGCGCCATCTGAAATTGCTCGTGACGGTGGTTGGTTTCGTGATATTTTCTCCAGAAAGCCTTTTCTTCAAAATAAATCATTTGAGAGAGAGGTGTAGACTTTTGATTCAAGTATCCGATCTGCTCATAAATCAATTGTCGTGAGAGTCAGGTCAAATAGGGGCTTGTGATACCTCAACTACATAAAAAGACTGATTTCCTCAGATTATGGATTCCTGCCACCTCGAGGGTAAGCCAGAGGAAGCTCTCTGTCTCCAATGTGATGAAATGTGGCGTTATCTTTTACTTTGTTTCATTAGATTCACTGGAGATTACACACTCTATCCTCAAACACGAGATTTTCCAGCTTTCTAAGATGAGACATCTCCTGGCCTCGGGGCAAGAAATATATTTCCAAGCTCCCGTCCCCAGCCCCTTTTCTTAGGGTTCGTGGCGGTTTTAACTTGCAATTAATTATTCAAATTCATTTTAAAATGCAGGGTTACATTTTGAGTGGCTTGTTCAAAGGCGAAAGCAGTTTTTTTTTTCTTTTTTTACTAATGGCAAGTAAGCCCCGCCATTAGATTGAAAAATAGGCCCATTGTGTGTGTTGACTTGGTGGCGTACTGCGATGAAGGATTGCGACAAACTGGAGTGTTTAAATCGGCGAATTGAAATTAATGCCCTCTCAAAGCCAGGCTTGCTGACGATACATTAAAGCTAATACTCCAGTGAGGTCGAGCAAATGTTTGTTTATATACATGAAATACGCTCAGAGAGAATGAAATGATTGGATTTCGCCCAAGTAAACACTTATATTAAAGAGAGAGACAAAAGAAACAAATTGTAATGCAATGAGGTGTGGGTGCCTTCTATGTTTATTGTTTCTCCTCTCTTTTTGAGTAGACTAATCTCTCCTGACGCGTTTCATTTATGGCTGGATTTTATTTAATTTTTTTTTTCGGTTGTTTGCTTTTCTTTTTTTCTGTTTTTTTTTTTTTTTTTTTTTAAAACCCCATCCTTAAAGTACCTCCCTCTATTTTGGTCTGCTGACACATTGAGACACTTTCAAAGGTCATGCCTGGAGTTTGTCTTGTCGCATCTCTTATTCAGGCTGGTTTTATTTATTCATGCCACTTTTTGATTTTAATAATTTAATGCAGCGAGATGTTTATTTCATACGGCAATAAAGTGCTCGCGAAGAACGTTGACGTCTCAGAAAATGCGGTTATATGGCTTCTTTGTACGACACAGACAATCTTCCACGCAACGTGTGAGCTGTTGCTGTCAGTAGGAGCTGTAATGTGTATCGACTGAAATTACCCCTCGCTCCCACTGCAGCCAGAAGACCTCTTAGATGGCGAGTGAAGAGGCCGACTGTATAAGAGGCTCTTTTTGTACTTTTCCTTTTCCTTTAGAATTTACTGCCAGCGGCTGAGAGTGGTATTTATTTTCCTCAGACTCTGCTCTGCTATCCTGGAGTTGGCAGAGTGATTTTGTAGAATAGAAACATTATAGACTGTTAGTGTCAAAGTGTTAAATGTGATGTATAGAGCTGGGGGTTTCTGTGGGAGGAGGAGGGGGAGGGGAAGGGGTTGAGGAGGAGGCGGTAAGGAGGTGAGCACTGCCAGCCATGACTGGAGCAAGGTGCTCATGGGAGAGAGGAGCCATCCACCATGTGAGGGATGGCAGGGTAATGTGGCGGGAGGTAATGGCTTTTCTCAGTCCGCCGAAACAGAGGAGAGATCATTAGGGGTTGCTGTGCCGCACAGCGCAGTCCGTTTACCCTGACTCTGCCAGCGCCTCCTGTCAGAGCAGGGGTGTGGAGATACTCATTGTATTTGTCTGTCTGCTTTTGTGTGGCACTGGCAGCGTTGCTCCAAAGAGGCTCGAGTGTTTGATTATTATTTTGGGCCTTTTCTACCAGGATGGATAGACGCTGACACTTTGGCTTACAGCTGCACTCAGATATTTTCTTACCAAAAGCTTCTGCAGCTGTAAAATCAAATCAATGAGCTAGCCCAGAACTGATGACAAAAACAAAACTCGACGACTTCTTTTTTTTTTTTTTTGCCTTTGCTTGAACGAGGATTACTTTATTGCGTGCAATTCGGTTCTTAGGAGACAAAGAAGAAGGAGAAAAAAAAAAAAGCAGGATTAAAAACCTTTGGGCTCCGAAGAGGAGCTGTTTGAAAATATCAAAAGAGGAAGTCACTGATTTTATTTGTTACAACACATATTTTTATTGTTAAAAACCTAAAGTCCCGTTCAAAAGAGAAAAAGACTTCAGACGGAGATAGAGATAGACAAAAAAGGCCCTCAGTTCTCAGACTGATTGTCTATAGCAAATGAAGGTAACCCCTTCTGTTTTCTTTGAGCTTACCATCCTCTTTGGTCTGTGTTTGTTTACAGTGGTTGACATTTATGTCTCACCAGATATGCTGAAACAAGTGCAACTGCCTCCAGACCGAGCATCTCATTTATGAAAAGCCGGCATTTCAAGCTCTGCCGTTGAGTATTTGTGCATCTGTGCACCTATATGCAGCGTGATTGTCCATCTTTAATTGTGAGAAAAGAAAATGATGACACACTACCGCGTTTGAAATAAAGGTGTGCTTTGCGCATCGGCGAGAAGTTCTCAAAACCGGTTAACAGCACTTGGAGCTGTCGGTCGATTTTTGCCCCGGTGAGCCTCCAGCCCGGCGTGACAGAGAAGATTGGACGTCATTAAGGTCTACACTCTTCCCTCTGTCTGGGGGTGTGTGAAATGGGCTCTGCTGCTGCCAAAAGCGTGCACCGTTATTGTGTGTCTCCATCATTCATGTGAAATCTCACAAAAGGGGGGCTTGTAGCGCAGACGACCAGAGCTGCATATGGTGTCATTTACCTGCCCTGCGTTGGTTTTCCAGATGCTTTTTTGTGTCGCTGTTTATGCGCCCTTCCGCGCTGGCTGAAGGTTGGCGGATAAGTCACATCCCTAACAAGAAGATTCTCCTCGTGTCGAGACTCATTCACGCGTTATGAAAAAAAAAAAAAAAACAAGCCTCAAAGAAATATGATCGCTCCTGTAAAATGGACCAATTACTCCCCATTGACAACCTTCAAAGCTCACTTTTATTGGCCGATTCAGCCAAATAAAAGTTTATTGCACGAGCGGAACGGGATGCCATCATTTTTGCATAGCTTTTCCAAGCCCAGCTTTTATATGATACCCGTTATTACACCTCTGTGACATTTAAACTTTATTGAACAAGACTTTAAAATCTGTAGGCAGTATATAAAAGAATGAGGAATTTATCTCTTTCAGATGGGAGGAAAGCCCCCACCCCCCCACTGACTGGAACAGACTGACGAGGTTTTTGCTTCAAAAATGTTTCAGAATCGATCGTTTTCACTCTAAAATCTAAAAAAAGAAACAAAAAACTAACCATTATTTTTTTTGTATCATATATTTTCTCTAGTTTGAGTATTATATTTGACGAAATAGTTAAAAGTCTCCATCATAGCTGTGTTTGTCTATGACCTCAGGTGCCATCATCACATTACCAAAACCCCAAATGAATCTGTTAGTCATTTTAACCTTTTGGTCGATACATTACAGAAAATGGAAAGTGCTCCTCACAGTTTCCAAAAGGCTCAAATGAAATGATTTTTAAGATCTAAGATCAGCATTTGGTTGATTGATACGTTGCAGAGAGACGAGACATGTGCTGCAAAAGGCCCAGAGAGACACAAACCGAACCAGGGACTCACTGTTGCGGTGCCATTGCACCTTGTGGCGTGCGGTCGAACCACTTATCTGTCAGTTCTTTTCCAAAACGCTTGAAAAGCAGCTGAAATCCAAAAGCATTACACATTTGCTGAAGACAAAGGAAGAATGGAATGAATCCATAAACAGAAAAAAAATTGTGTTGTCGCTGTTTGTCACGATCATCTAATAGATTAATCTACCAGCTGTGCCAGCGCTGATCTAAAATATCTCAAATGTTGAAGCAATATAAAGTCTCTGAGGTTCATTTGTTGGCTTTTTTTTTTTTTTGGATAAATGTGAGCTTACATCAGAGAATAAATATATTTCCAAGACAGGCAGACAGAGAGAAAGTAAAGCAGAAAAGGGAAAGGCACTGGGATAAAGGTCCTGCCCCCCTCCTCTGTGTAATTAAAAGGGGGTGTCTGTCAGGGGCTGCTGCTGCTTTGTGTGGCCCCATATGTTTGGGCGCTGATACAGGGAGGATTATTCTGTTTGGAAGCCTGATAACAGCCTGTTTATAACCTTGGCACAGGCTGTAGCCTAATCTGGCAGCAACCCCCCCCCCTCCCCTCTCGTCCCCACCTCCACCTCCCTCCCACCCCCAAATATTCACAGAAAAACCATATTGGCTGTTTTTGTTTTTTTCCCCCCTTCCACCTGGGGGAAACAGTCATGACCCAAAAATCTTTCATATGCATGTTTGGCTCTGCTCAGCCTGAATATTATGCGAGATGTTGATATTTAACAATTTCAGAGTAGCTCCATTAATCCAGGCTGTTTTGATATTTCGGCTGATCATCTATCACCGCACGCTCAACATGGAGGATAAATAATATTTCCTCTCCTGAATTTTTACTTCCCTTCCTCTTTCAAGGTTTTATTTAATTGAGCCGTACCGAGTTTTCCTTCTTTTTCTTCCCTTTTCCAGACGTCAGCGCTCCTATTGTTGGAAACTTTAATTTTTTCAAAAATCTGCAGGCTGATTAGTCCAGTCTTTTGTTCTCGCAGTATATTGTCATCGTGCTGCCTTTCACATGTCTGAATGTGTCACGATTTCAATTCTGCTTCTGAAAACTGCTTTGTGATTTTTTTAAAGTCCTTTGTGCTTTCAGAATAACAGCCCCAAATTGTTTCTTTTGCGTGCCTATTATGCCTTTCCTTGGCTAATTGCTACATGATTGACTTTATGAAATTAATTGAAGGCTCCTGTAGATGCCCAGTATGGAGGCCATATTCTTACAGTAAGAAATAATTTCTGCTAGTGTGCGCTTTAATATAATTTTAATAATATTACTATAGGTAGTGGCTTTTTTCTTAACGTTAGATGAAATTGGTGGAAAGAAACTTGAAATTTACTGAAGGACTGCACGAATTTAATCCTTTATACTTACAATTGATGCCACATTTATAATGGGAATATTGTTCTTACATTTTACACTCAAAAATATGACAAATGACTGTGCTGACAGTAATTGCGATATTTAAAAATTAAATGTTGATACTGTTTCGATAATGAGGATTAGGGCCACTGGGGGGGAAAAAATGGGTCATGATCTTTTTTTTTTCAGAATTCTGAGAAACAAAATCACAATTTTTAACTTTAATCGTGGATTTCTGATTTTTAAAAGTCAGAATTAAACGCTCGCAGTCGAATTCTGAGAAAAAGTTAGTTATTCTGACGCAGATGTCAGAATCACGAGGTAAAAACATCATAACTCTGACTTTTTTTGCCCTCGTAATTCTAAAAAAAAGTACAAGAAATTTCAGTCGCCCCGATCCTCTTCCGCAGTTATGCACATTAGATTGCTCTCGCCACCTACATGCACTTATTTAATCAATTTGCCAGGATAACACACAGTAAAAACAGTTAGTTTGATTAGTGCTACTACTGCAGTTTTTATAATAATAATCATGAAGTGACAGCCTGAGTGATATCTGTTAAAATGTATCAAAAATAGCCCAGGTCCAGTGTGTTCAGGGCCGTAATCAGTACCTTCGATCTTTTAAATAGCACCTCCTATATTTCTATACTGATATTAAGTTGTTTTTTTTTACTTTACTGTTTTATTTCTAATGGACTGCTTAAACACTTCTGCGTAGGTGCATTTGTATAAGTGAATGAAGTGACTACTTCCCATATATTACGTCGCGTATTGACTTTTTTGCTTTTTACAACAAAATAGAAAAAAAAATAGCTCCTCATCTCACCTCCTGAATCACTCACTTCCGTGCAAATCTCACCTTAAGTGTTCGCGTTAATAAGAGGGTTCCAACCTTGCTGATGAGTTTCCAGGGCGCTGAATAATAGTCGCTCCTGTAATGCACTGTTCTATAGTGAGGACACTTAACCAGCACACTGCGGGGAGAGGGGAGTGCTCGGAGTGGCAGGCAAAGAGAACTGTCAACCTGTCACATTTCTCCCTCCTCTTCCCCCTGATAAATTAAAGTTACACAGTGTGCGTGTTGTAGCAGCGGAAGGCTGTGCAGAAAGCCTGGCTCCTCAGGTCTCAGGAGATAGCTGGCAACTAGGTCAGACTGATAATGTAATCCGCTGACTGGATCCTCAGCCCACTACATCCAGAGTAGAAAAGCGTGACAGGAAAAAAAACAGAAATGTAGGAGGAAAAATAGCAACTTTTAGGTGTTGTTGCACATCACCTTGCTGGTTCCGGTTAATCAAGTTTTTAAAAGGAGTAATGTCCGTGCAGGATATTGTGAGGGAACGCGCTGATATAATATCGAGCTGCTGTGTGTGTGTGTGCATGTGTGGGTGTTACTGCGAACACCTGATTATTCAAAGTGTAATCCTTGTCAATACACCTCACGCTACTCACGGGGGGAATCTTATTTACACGCATTCCTTTTTTTTCGTGTTATCTTTGCACCACATACCGCACTGCATATGCACAACAAAATAGTGTCGCGCGAGTCTGCAGGGAGAGAGTGACAAGAATAAGTTCCTGCATCAGCAAGGTGCATTTTCATTCCCATGCAGTACTCCAGAGAGCCTCTGTGGGCCCACTGTGACAACTCTGCCCCCCTGCAGGTGTAGAAATGAAACAAGGCCTATAAATAGCCCAGGCAGCTGGGAGTAGAGCACTGTGGAGCAGAGGAGGGGAGGGAGTTTGAGGTCCAGCTGGGGATGCAGGTGTGTAGAGGCTGACCGACAGTATGTGACTATTGTCTCACCCAGGGGCCCGAGAGGGAGGGGAGGTGAAGCTGCAGCATGATCCAGTTTAAGAAGTGGAACTTCAGCATGATATTAATTTTAATTATGCCTCCCTGAAAATACTGAAGAAAGATGGAAAAAAAAAAAAGATGCTACCCATCCTTAAATAATTCTGGGGTAATGTTATCACATAAATACGCAAAACTGATCCACATCGATTAATTGTTTAAGTCTTCGGGAAAAAAACTGGCAGCGTTACAAAAACTGAGAAACAGGCAGCTCGAGCGGGCGCCAGAAATAAAGAACAAAAATCAAATCAAATCAAATTCCTGAACCTTCGACCTCGACAGTGAGAGGATCTCTGTTATGCTGTTATGGCATTTTTGGTTATGGTTACTGCGCATCAATACAAAGATGCTGAGTGATCACCTTCATCCTCTGATGGAGCATTTCTATCCTCATGGGAGTGGTCTCTTACAACTAGGCAGCACCCCCACCCCCCACCCCCACCCCAGGGGCACTTGGGCCCACTGAATTTTAAAAATATGAAAACGATGTGAGTCACCTGCTGGCCTTCGCCGTCACAAGCTCTCATCCAATTTGAATGCATGTGGGAGATTTGGGGCCAACACGTTAGACAGCACTCTACACCACCACCATCTAACACTCAGTCTTTTGAAGAATGGTGTTTCATTCCTCCTTTTTTCCCCTTTTTATGAAGGGATCGCGAGTAGAGGTGTGCATCTGAAAAATCCTTCTCTGCTCATCTTTTTGTCCTTTTTTTATTGTGCCGCTTTAACGACGTTAGCGTCGTCTCGGCGCACTGAAGTAAACGATGAAAATACAGCAACACAGAAACTTAGTCCGCTCGTTAGTTTGTGGCTTCGCTTTCAGCGACCGTTTGGAAAACTGGTCAGGATCAGCTGGACGTCTGTAATCCTGATAAAAATGTTTGACATTGTTTCCATGGTTACAGCGCTCTGACCGTGTTTCTCAGCAGTGCTTCTTCCTTTCAGTATCTCGGTGCCATCTGCACAGGTTCAACCCCTGAAGGAAGCATGTGGAATTTCAGCTTGCAGAGCAAATTGAGTGAAAATATTCAAAGTGTCTATTTAAATCTGTGCGCAGTAACAGAGGATATGTGGGTCAGTGGGAAAAAAAAAAACCCAACAAGTAGAACTGCAGTATTGTGACAGATATAGACTCAATTTCATTTAGTAATTATAATCTTACTACAGGCTGTCACTGACTTAAAAATGCATAGTTTGTCTTATTAATCCCTCAATTTATTAGGACACATAAGGCCTCGCTTTTACATTGTGCCCTCTGCTAAACAGACGCAGCTGAACGCAGCATGGGCACAAGGGCTGCATGACGTAAGAGTAAATTGAGTACAGCGTGTCAGCGTAGATAACCAAGCAGTCAACAAGCCGCATAGAGCAGAGCCTATAAAAGTATGCCACTATCGATGAAAACACGCTGCCTATCTGCGCTTCTCATCTGCAGCGTGCCAGTCGGAGCTCGGTGCGTTTCAGCAGCTTTAGTTTCTCCTGTTTTCCCGACTTCTCTTATCACCCTTTCAGCCCAGCACTGTGACCCGGGTTAAGGCCACGCTGGTTTTTTTCGGGCCAGCGCGAGTGTTTGTTGGCAGTGACGACTCTGAATTAGCCTGTGAAAGCAACGTGGAAAAAAACTGGGCCAAACACTGGTTGAACATGGATTCAGCAGTCCCCTGATGTGCGCGTGTCTCTTATCTGAGCGGGATATTAGTGTTTCCGGTGTGCAGTCTTGGTGCCACAGGGCTGTCTGCACTGTATATTAGTTTGCTCCATTTTTTTTTTTTTTAATACAGCAGCCTTGTCTTTATTTTTTAAATCAAGCTTCAGCTTTTAGGGCAGAAAATGTTGCTTTCATTCCCAGCGGATGACTTGATGTGCTTTTCATGTAAATGACGTCTAGCACTTGCACACTGGTGTTTGCATTAATGCATTAATTCCTCAGTACTGTATGCTTTTTGTAGCTGGAGGCAAAAATGACACATTCTCATCAAAAGCGCATTTCTCCGCTCACAGTCCCACTCCACTTAGACTCACACACACACGTTTTAGCGCTGATTGACAGCAGGAGCTCCCTCTGACCTAGTATTCTGCTACAGTGGGACGATCCCACAGGCCGGTGATTAATGACTAGGCTTTATCCGCTAGTGGTGTGGTAGGCCTGCCAGCCGGGCCACTTAGACTGCTTGGACCACTACCTCTGCTGTAAACACACTCATGTCTCACTCTCTCTGCCTACAGCCATCGCACTGTCATATTCACTGTTTCAGCTCTAAACTGTTGTCCCAAGTTGACCTCCCTCTAACCCCTACTCAGTGAGAATGCTGCAGCTTCTCATAGCAAACATTAGTCAAATTTATTTGCATTATTTTTAAATTAGGACAGTTCTGGTAGTGTCGAGTAAGGTTACGCACTTCTAAAAAAACGTGCATGCGTTTTTCTTTTAAGTGCTCTGTTTTGTTTATGCAAAATGTCTGGCAGGATTTTTTTTAAAGTCAAAGACAAACTATCGCCCATATGGCAGGCTATAAGCAGCAAATGTTAACAAACATTTTAAGCCAAGAAATATGAGGGAGTGCTGCGGAGGTGGTCTCACTAGTGGACAGTGATTGCTTACATTGTTTTTCTCTCCTTACAGCTTAGGGCCGGCTGAGTATTACTAGTCTGCTTTTGAACATCAGGCCTGGCAAAACAGTAAACCTCAGAGGGATTTCTGTAGTTGTGACAGCACCCTAACAAACTGCACACGCAGCAGGAACAAAACCAGTGTGACTTATTTTCTCTTGGTGTGAAGCTTCCCTGATAAATGCGGGGAAAGATGATATTTCCTGCTCGGGCAAATCTCCCAAGTGTTGCAGCGTTATTGGCAACTTGTAGCCCATCAAACATTCAGGCATGAATGCATGTCTTGGTGCACTCAGAATGCCTTTGTGCAGCGGAACAGGAAGTTGCATATATATTGATAAGCTCATAAGATCCCTGTAGTCTGATTTAGTGAAGGAAGAGCCGAAGAGCTGTTGATTTACCGGTCGTTCTACGTTCCTAACCTCACCTGTGGCCACGAGCTGGGGGTAGTGACCAAAAGAATGAGATCACACATACAGGTGGTGGAAATGAGGGCGTCTGGACTCAGTCTTAGAGATAAGATGAGGAGCTCGGTCATTCAGGAGGGGATCGGAGTAGAGCTGCTATTGGGAAGACCCCAAACACGCTGGACAGATGATGTCTCTCAGCACCTCGTTGTCCTCCCAGAAGAGCTGGAGGAGGTGGCTGGTTATAGGGTGGTGTGGGCATCTCTGATTAGACTGCTGCCTCCACGACCATGACCCGGATAAAAAGCAGAAAGTGGATGGATGGATGGATGGATGGATGGATGGATGGATGGATGGATGGATTAGATGGGGGTGGGTGAATTCTATTCTACTGCTCAATATTAATTTTATCTCTTCACAAGCTGATTGGTGCGGCCCTCCACAACAGTCCCAGTTTCTCATGAGGTCTCTTGGGAAATGAATTGCCCACCCCAGGATTAGATCATATAAAGAAGAGTCTTTTTAACTATTTAAATAAACAATTTTCTCTCTGTTTATTAAAGAATCACAGACAGACTCTTAACTTATTTCACCTTCACCTGTTTGTGTTTCCGTGTGCGACTTGCCGTCAGATAAAGCAATTCAGAGTAAAACTCTGAGCAGTTTTCATTGTTCTCTGACATTTTATATACAAAACAATATTTACAAAGTTTCATTAAAAATGTTTGTACATTTTTGTTGATTAAAATTAAACTGCATTGTTACTTCATTGTTTTTGGTAGCATTTGCTGTGATAATAATGCAATATAGAGCTATTTAAAACTATGTTTCTTACTGCCATTGTTTGTGATGACAGCATATAGCCATATAGGGAATGATATATCGGGATTCTGAATATCATGCTACTTTGGACCTCTGACCTCTTCTTCAAGGTCAAATAAGGTCAAACTTTCATCAAATGTCTTTTATCTTTAAAACTCTGCTTAAAATTCTGCTGCCTTTGTTTGTGTTGGCAACATTTAGGAAATGATGGTGGAATATGGAGATTCTAAATATCACATTATAGTTTGGATCTAAATATCATGTCACATTTGACCTCTGACCTCACTTTTACATATCAGTCTTTGTTTCAAGATGACCCCAAAATGTGTTTTATCTTTAAAGAAAGTTTTGTCAAGAGAAAAAGAATGAGCAGCCTAGTCAGTCAGAAATACACTGCAGTATAATATAAGAAGGTTATTCGTGTCCAGTTATATCTATTATCTGTTACCTTGTCCTACATAATGTTTGTGTAATCTAAGTAAACGTCTGTCGTGCTGCTCGTATCTGATTTTTACTGCACTGCAAACTTCTTAAAGTATGTTTAAAAAGAACAAAGTAAACAAAATGAAAATATACAAAATACAATATTATTCCCTTTGAAGTAAATAGTGCCCAGAGAGTGAGGTGCCGCGTGCTCTCGGAGTTCTTCCTGTTATTAATAGAAATGACTTGAAGCCTCATACTAATTAATAAAGCTTCTGTGACAGTTATTTAATTTTAAGCACAAAAGCCAAACTTAAGGTATTAAAAGTAAATGTACTGATTAAACAGATATTCCCACTTTCACATTATTCACAATAACATTATTTTGTTGCAGCTGCAGCGAGTGGGAGTCATTTAAACAAAGCACTGTTTAAGAGGCATTTTGTTTAAAATGTGTTTTTTTGTAAATTCGTAATTTGCAGAATAATGACTGTCATAAAAACGTCGCTGAGTAAAACATAAAGCTGCCTCTGAAATGTTGTTCAGAGGTATAAAGTAACACTGCAGGTCCAAAAGTCCTTAAAGCTGTACTTAAGCACTCGAGTGAAGAAAATCGGCTGCTTGCAGCTATAACTTAATTCCTGGAATATCATTCTCCGAGACACCGCACCGATATTTTTAGCTTTGCCGTGGCTTGTCATGGGACAACAAAAGTGTCTTTTATGGATTCGTCGGAGTGTGATCTAAACTTGTGGAAAGCTTCGGGGATTCTGCTGCGTGGCAGAAATGAAAGAAGCTGAAGAGGCTACCAGTGATTTAAGCCATGAGATCTATAAGTTTCTCTCCAAAACAGAAGGAACTAACAACGGAGCAGTCACGAGGCACACGATACCAACATTTATCACAGCCGACCTTATCTGCTGTCCA
Source organism: Cichlasoma orientale (assembly GCA_034780415.1). Lineage (NCBI taxonomy): Eukaryota > Metazoa > Chordata > Actinopteri > Cichliformes > Cichlidae > Cichlasoma > Cichlasoma orientale. The sequence goes on along the minus strand of JAVDPK010000858.1, from coordinate 1,226,516 downwards.
TCTGGATCATCCTATATTATATATTTAGTCTCTGATGTCACTCTTCCTTGACTCACAGATAATGTATATGCTGTACATTATCTATATATAGAAAAGACAAAAGGATCATATCTATTTACAGAAGGCATATGGCTAACATCATTATCATGCCATTCAAAGCACTCACTGACCACTTGTGCTTTATGGAGGGACGCATTGTCATCATGGGAGCTATTGCTCCCAGTGGGCATGAAATGTATCATGGGATAATCTAAGTAACCCTTCAGAATCTTTTTTAATAGTATAGGATAGCGCAGACTGAGCCATGTGACTCTGAATAGGCTCTCTGCTTCATGTTAGTAATAAAATGTCCCAGCAGCATCTCTGCGTGTCTGTTCTCTGTATTTTCTCCTGTAAAAAAAAAAAGGAAAAAAAAGGAAAAAAAAAAGTGGGTGTCGTTTTCTTCTGCTTCCACAGACTGCGAGCCAGGTTTGCTTTGCGGTGACGGTTGTGTAAAAATTCATGTTCACATGTTGTCGAGTGAAGCCGAGCACGGCGAAGCAGAACCACAAGCACTACTGTCTATGAGCGGCCATATGGTGGGTGTCCTTGCATGGTAGCTTAAGGGAGCCTTTCTCCCTGAGATGAAACAATTTCGTTCAGCAATGAACCTCGTCTCTCAGCCTTTTCGTGTTCATCAGACCCTGCCCCATCATCCACCTCTGAGATCACACAGTGTATCGCAGCTCCCGTCAGACTGCCTTGAGCAGATATGGCAACCTGGACATCCCAGGTAGACCTAAACAGTCTATGTCACGTGATTTCTGCCTCCCCACTTGTCAAAAAGCCCACCCCTACTTGTCTCGCCCTGCTCCGTGCCTCCAGATGTGGCTTAATTTACTGCGACTCTGCTAATTGCTGTAATTAAGGATTAATTACTGTTAATTACCTTCGCATAAACTCATCACCAGTCAAAGAGCGGGGCCTTATGAAATGTGCCATGCACAGGAACACACACCACGGGGACTTGATGAGGATTGTTTTAGTGGACCTCTTGTTTCGTGTCTTGTCCTGGTGCGTCGAGAGGGCTTGTAGGGCAACAGTTAGGGCAGGACGCTAACTATCATGGACAATCTCCTCCTGGCTCCGAACACTTCACACATCACCTCCTCACCAACTGTTGACCGGGACGGCGGCACTGCGCTGGCACTTGATTAGAGGCTGAAAAACATTGTTTAGCTTTAGGATTGTTTAGCTGCTTAAACAGCAGGACACGGAGAAGAGTGACAGGTTGGTTAAAAAAGGGGGATTCTTAGATCAAATAACTCACCAGAGCTGAAACTCATATTGCTTTGCTGGTGGTATCAAGATATTTGTGATAAGTGATATCATAGTTTGCGTGCTGTGTTATCTCACCCTTTTATGAGGCTAAAATGTTTCTGTCTGTTCTGAAAGGCTACAGAGGCTCAAACCCTGACACCGCCTTTCATACACCTGGCCGCTCTCTTAAGAGTCCACGAATGTCACGTTGTCAGATTCAGAAATGGGCGGATGATAAATTCAGCATGTCTGATTGAAATTTCTGGCACCTGTGTAGTCATCCTTTCTTTTTGTCCTCTTATTGTCACCTGTCCAGTGGCAAAAAGGCCTAAAAAATATATCTCAGAAATCAAAAAAACAAAAATAAAAAGTAAACCCTGCCTGATGTTTATCCAAAAATAAACACGACCAGTCTTTTGTGTACTTTGTGGTATCCTGTGGACTGTCCTCTCTCCATAGAGACATCTTTGTCTTTTTGCTTGCAGGCTGACTGTGCAGCTCGCTGCTCCACAAGCTTGTGACTTCTCCCCAGCTATTCGGCCTCTGTGGTTTCCTGTGCAGCCTCGAGCTGTTAGAACTGCATGGGCTGAGCATGAGTTTGATTCAATCAAGGAGATATAGATTTTTTAAGACACCTTAAGAAAGACAGACAGCCAGGGGCTAATGTATTGCCTATTTTGAATAATGAATTATTTTAATGAAGGCTTTTAAATGGGAGTGCTCTGCGTTGGTGGCGGGGCGGTGCTCTGAATGGTCTTCTCCTCTGGCGCTGGCTGCCTCATTATCAGGCCAGCCCCTCAGGCCTCAAACTGGCCTGCTTAAGCCTCAGATGATGACGATAATTACCGTTATTAGGAGTAGCTGCAGGGGGAACTTGTTCTGAAAAACACCAAGCTGAGTTCTTGCCTTGCTTGCCACCACCGCCACTGCCGCCGAATGAGAAACTGCCGATCGCTAGTGGAGGAAGCCGGAGAAGGGGAGAGACAGAGGGAGAGGAGGAAAAAAAAAAGAGGAAGGGATGAGGGGAACGGCCACCAAATCCGCCTAATGTGACGCCTGTCAGCTCGTCTCCCACCAGCTGTCACCTCCCAAATGCACTGGGGTTCATTTTTTTAATTGACACCTCGCTTTCCTATTCCATTTCTATTTTTCGCCTCTCATTCTCCCTCCATCACTCCTTGCCAGCACCATCCACATCTCCTCATCTCTGTCTGTCCCTCCAGTATTTCTCTGGTGTTTTTCCTTGTCCTTTGTGTCCCCATCCCCCCACCCAGTGACAGATACAACACTTCAGCTCTGCCCCTTTTCTGCACATGATACTCGAGATGGCTGATAAAACATAAAGCTGTTTTAGAGGTACTTTATGACTATGCCCTTGTGTACTGAGGCTGTACAGCTTCCCATTATCAGGTGATGGAGAGAACATTTTGGGCCTGAGAAAGTTTCCCATGAGTTCATGGATAGTCACAAATCTAGCTTTGAGCTTAGACTGGAGAACATTTTAGGACTGTTTAAGGTACCAGACGAGCACCCCTACTCACTGCTGCAAACACTGGATATGTTTCTGTTTGAATCAGGCTAACAGGCAGGTTTTGGTGCTTACTAATTTTGTAGTGATAATGCCAACTGAATGTCACTTTTGAACCCTCTTAACTAGGGAGCCACATGAGTAGCTGGGACTGTTGTGGAGGGCCGCACCGATAAGCTGAAGTCAATTCTGCTCAATATTAATTTATCTCTTTATAAGCTTATTAGTGTCCCAGTTAGTGCATGTGGTCCCTTGGGAAAATTAATTGCCTGCCCCTGCCTTACATATTAAAGAAAACAAAATGAAACTAACACTAATACGAATAAAAATAAAATGAAAACTAAAAAGGAATTTAAAAGCTAAAATGAAATGAGTCCATTCTGGAAACTAACTGGCAGCAAATTGAACTGAAAAGAACAAATTTTAAGCTAAATAAAAATAAAAATACAGTGAAAAATGAAAAACCATTTAAATGCTGCCGCTCAAGCTCTCTCATTGGAGTGAATGCGCATCCTTTCAGTTTCTCTCACCCTCCTTCTTTGCCCTTCTTGCTTTACAACAACAACATGGATCTTTTTCATTTGTCAGGTAGCGTTTCCATATTTGCTTCACTTCATTATATCCTCTTCCTCTTCCTGCTTTGGTCGTTCACTTGAGCCTTGAGGATTTCAGACCCAATGGCAGAGAGAATTGCACAGTTAAAACAGGGCTTATAGGTAAGCATGGTGTCCTTATTTTATAGCCATTACACTGTGTAATACTCATTTACTCTTGCCCCTGAAAACAGCTCAATGTTTTCACGGCATAGACTTGAGCTATGATTAGTAATTTCATAATGATTGTCCTTTCTTTATTAAAGCCCAGATTCAATTCAGTAGAAATGACCACATATACAGTAAATTGGATTTAATGTAACATAATATTCATTCAGTGTTCTCAGTAATGATAATTGCATTGCTCAGTAGTTTACCTCAACTCTGTGGGTCAGTTTGAAAAATGTCACAATCCTGCGTTTTATGCTCATTGCTTTCCTGGTTCCAAGTAAAACGTGTTTATACCGCTGAGTACCGAAAAGCCGAGATCAGTGCTGTCGTACCCATCCGTGAAGATGAGATTGCGATCACCTGATCAGTGAGTGTTGCGATGAATGCAGGGGGTCAGAAACTTACCAACATCGCCCACCGCAGTCCCCTGTTGCGAGGATGCCATTTTTTTGTTTGAGTTTGCTTGACTCATTACATAATAACATGGAATGTGTCAGTTAAAACTGTGAGATATTCACCTGCGTCGAGAAGAATTAGCCTTTGAATTGCTGCGATATTAAGTAAATTGAAAATCCAGTTGATTTGTTTGCAGCCTCGGCTTCGACTGGTTTAAAAGACTAATTTCAATGCATCAAAAAGTGAAATAATTGAATAAATGCAACAAAAACAGACAGTTTAATAAAACAGTGCATACTGGAAAGGAGAATTATCTTCGGACCGCATTTAAAGGGAGCTCCACGTCGCCGTGTGATTGCAGGTCTTAAGGAGCACTAGAAAGAGGCTGACACATGTCGCCATCTCTGCTATTATGCGGTATTATTTTGAGCTGTTGAATTGTGGGTAATGTAGGTGCCATATTTTGACACTAAGGAAGAATGAATGGAATTTAAAATGTGTCCATTTAACTGTCCATTGTGAGTCAGACAGTGTTATAGGTGTGCGGCGCTAAATCGGTGCAGTAATCTTTAAACAGCTTTCCATTATCTCATTGGCAGAACGTACGGGGCCTGAGAAAGTTCACGCGTAAATCTCACACGCGGCAGAAAAAAAGGACTAAAAGTGAAAACGGACTTTGAGGATTTAGAATCTAAATGTTTTCACGGCTCATGTTTTGTTGAGATATCTGATTGGTAAATTCATAACGATCGCCTTTTTTCCTTTATTAAATCCCAAATCGAATTCAGGAGGAACGATCACACGGTGCATACCCTGAATTTGATGTAATGTAACGTAATATTCATTTAGCTCTCTCTGTAATGGTGATAGGATTGTGTAGAAGTGCAGTTTACCTCCACGTTGCGTCTGCATGAGATACGACACGGCGCTGCCGCTTATGAAGACTGCATTATTGGGCTTGTATCAGATGCAGATGAGGGCAGGATGATGAACTCCTTGAAGGAGTGGGGAGGGGGAGGATTTGTATTAGTGATACTTGTCATGTCTGCTGTAAATCACGCTGCTTTTTTCAGGTTCCTAGGTTGTTGTTGTTTTGTCTCAGAATGCTGTGTGGCAGGGATGAATGGTGGTGATGTTACATTATCATGTGGCTGTCGCTTTCACTCCTGCTGACTGGTCTGTGACAGGCCCACACACACACGCACACACACACACGCAGACACACGCACACACGTCTGTGTCAGGAGCAGGCCTGATTTATTAACTGCTGAAACCCAAGATGACGTTTGCCCACACAATCAATAGAGAACACAGCCACTGCCTGGTCCTCTCTGGGGTCATGTGATGTGGACAAGAGCTAGGCAAGATAGGACACACACACACACACACACACACACATACATACACTACAGGGCTGTGGAGTGTATTGCATTACTGTATTGATGGGAAATGGATCCAGTCCAGCGCTGGCTGCTAGCTGCCAGTCAGAGGCAAGAGGGCTAAACTTTCATCGTGGCTGTCAGGGACATCACTGCTGCCTTGTTTGATTGTAAATCTTCCTAATTGTGACAGAATACTTCGACATCATTAATTAAACATGTTTTCATTTAAAAGCGCTCACAGGGCGCCAGGCTGGGTGCTCGGGGTAGTCCAGCAATGTGCATAGCTGTGTATTTTTTACTATGTGCGTCCCCGTTATTAAGAGTGCTTACATACGTACACAAAAGTGTGTGTGTGTGTGTATTCCTTGTACCTTGAGTCTCCCTGTATGAGTGGGTGGCTTAATCGTCATGTTTATTTACACTCCTGTTGTCTGCAAACAGCAGGCAGTGCGGCGATGGGCATGAGCCAGCTCTTAAGGAAGTAAAACGGCATAAATTAATTCTGTCAATAAGCAAAACAAAGGCTTATTCTTAGAAGTCCATTCATCATACAGGAAGTGGCTTGAGAATAGTTTGTGATGCGTATTCATTTTTTATGCCTTGCCTTTTTGGGTTTTTGGTGGCCCAAATCTCAGGGAAGGAATTAGACAAGAGCACGCACAAAGGCAAGGAGAGAAGAAGAGAAGAGGAGGAAGGAGGGAGGGAGGGAGGGAGGGAGGAAGCGACAGAGAGAGGGGAATTGCGTCCTCTCATTGTTCAATTAAGTCTGTCGGTAATGATCAAGATGAGATGATGGCCATCTTCCTTTTATAGATACTAATCTGTGACTGTCCATGGAATAAGAGAATCGCATAGTGGTATGGTCTCTGCTCCTTTCTTGCTACAAGAGAAAGTGAAAAGTGTGTTTAAAATGTTTTTTTGTTGTTGTTATGCAACTGTTAGGAGTGCGTGACTTATTTTAATAGAGGGCACCCGCCTTTGTCAGGTGATTACGTTAATGTATAGTCCGTGGTTGCAGAGTTCACAACGAGCACTTTGACTGGCATTGAGGTCTAATCGATTTCCTTGCTATTACTGAACAGAAATAAATAAAGCTGATGGCTGTGGTTCGGGTAATTATGCCACAGCACAGTGAATTGTTTGATTTTCCTTATTAATTGTATTTATTTAATCCATTTCATGCTTTTAGTTGTGCACTCGGGGACTTGGAGGGAATGAATAAATCACTCTTAGGCTCATTAGATTCCCCCTCTGGTAGGGATGTGCCACTATTTTGTCAGAATCAAATTGGCGAGTGTTATAATTTCCCGCTGGTGTGATTCACATGAAAAATATCCACATATTCATCTACCAGCACATGTGCACATGCGCCCACACACACTCGCACACATGCGCCTGCTCCCCCGTCTGAACTCCTGACCTTTTCCAGCCGTCTGATAGCCATTGACATTTGCCTCCTGAGCTGAGCTTGCTCACGTGTTGGAGCTGATGGGAATGGATGATGTTATTGCTGGAGAAGAAAAAGGGAGGGAAGGAAAAAACGTGGGGGGGTGCGGGTGGGGGCAGTTGAAAAGAGGTGGACTGGGGTACACAAGCTCCCCACGTGGCTCCTGGAATCCATCTGGACCCCCTGCTCCCTGGAAAGGTCACAGGGCATCTCAGCCTTACATTCTCATTACAAAGGAGCCGTCGCTGTGACCTGAGACTGTTTAGCTACAATATGGCTTTCTCTGTCACACAGCCTGTCACATCCCCTCACTGCCTACAGCCATCATGGAAGGGATGTACAGTATGTAATGTAAGGCCATCCTCCTGAAGCATTTTGATAGATGTGTGGATTAAAGTGCGTATGACAAACACTGTGGCAGCTTTGTCTTTGTCCTTGAAGACAGTGGATGGAACGGAGGGCTGCACCTGGTCGGCTGTTTTCAGCTGCTCGGTGAAAAGCAGGACGCTCTGCTTCTTTACCGAGGGAGCCTTCTGGTGGCAGAACGCGGCAGGGCAATAAAGACTCATCCTCTGAAATCGAGGGTGAACGACTCGAGCGGAGTTTTTGTGCGAGCTGAGCCTGCGTTCGTGTCCGTGTGCGCGTTGGTGTGCGCACATTAGCCTGTTGTGATGTTGTGTGTCATTTGTACATGTCCACCTCAGCGGGCCTGTCTTTGTTTTGTTTACACTTCACTCCCCACACCATGGGAGACGAGTGTCAGTGCAGAGCTGAGCGCCTGTAGGTATGAGGAGACCGTCCAATGACTGCGGCACCAGTGCTCAAGGTGTGGTGCTATTAGGCCATAACACAAGCCCATATACATAAAATATTAGATTTTTCTGCTGAACAAATAATTTCTTCACAGAATGATGAATTTTGAGCTTTTTAAAATGATCTCATTAACGTCCTCAGCATTTTTAATTTCTGTGTGTAAATCTGGCATTGGAACGTTGGAATTCTGCCAGGTGTTTTTACAGATTCATTATTATTTTGTTTTTCTGTTTAGACATTAAAAAAATAATAAAGCCCTCAGTTACTGATCTCAGTCTGAGCATACGGAGAGGAATGAAACATGAACTCTGGTGGGAGCCTGTGTGATTGATATGAAATGATAAAATGATAGTCAGAATCGATGAAACGATAGTTTTATGGTCTTGCTCAGCTGCAGGTTTTTATGGCGTAGACTTGAACTATTTTAATGATGCCTGTATTTCAGGGTGTCTACTCAGTAAAATGGGAGAATACTTAAGACTCCTTTTCAGGCACTGTAAAATTTTTATGCCTCGGTCATTTTGGAACATCCATGCAGATCGGCCCGTATTACGTCATTGCTCTCATGCCCTCTCCTTCTGTCCTCCACAGTGCTCAGTATTCGAGGTGCCCAGGAGGAGGAGCCTCCAGATCCCCAGCTGATGCGACTGGATAACATGCTGCTGGCAGAGGGCGTGGCCGGACCGGAGAAAGGCGGCGGGTCGGCAGCTGCAGCTGCCGCGGCGGCGGCCACCGGCGGCATCGGAGCAGACAACTCGGCAGAGCACTCAGACTATCGGGCCAAGCTGTCTCAGATCCGGCAAATTTACCACACAGAGTTGGAGAAGTATGAGCAGGTGGGGAAAAGGACGCTCATTCTTTATTACGTGCTGCTCCAGAACACTTTCAGCATCTTTTCTGCTACCATAGATCATAGATTTAGCTCAGCTCCTCTGTGTGCAAAAGATATTTATATTACTGTTTAATTTTAGTGTGACATGAGTACATACATGAGCTATAGTGGGGGGGGGGGGGTTCATGTGAAAACTGAGTACTTTGCTCAACAAAAGACACATAAATGCAAGCCCCTTTAAAAAGATGATGCCCATGAGCTCAGTCAACAGCATGAACCCGCTTTTATGGATTTTATGAATAAGAGGAGGAATCCTGTGTGTAAATTGATGATTTCAGTACAGAAACGTTCATATGAAAATTTTCTCTTCTTCCATCTAATCTGTTAACTTAAGCAAAAATGTGATGTTTCCATTCTTTGGTGTTAAATGTTTTAAAAACAGCTAAAAAGTTAAGTTTTCCTCTTGATGGATAGTAACTCTGAATAAAAGCAAAAGTGCATTTTGCAGGAATTATTAACATAAATCTGAGCAATGCCAAAAAGCGATCTTGCCTTTCTGCTGATATGATTTCACACACTTTTTTTATTACGTTGTGTATCTGGCTTTTTGTTTTAGCGTCCTGTCCAGAGCTTTTTTTCTTCGTGCCCTTTGCATGCTGGGAATGGCTCCGTCCTGTCAGCCTAAACAGGAATACGTTAGTGAAGGGTGGAAGGGATATTTTCCCGAGGATGTTTAACTCATTTTCTCAGTATAAAAGTATAATGTTCTTGAAATCAGCACTCACAGGGCAGACAAGCCAAGCTTTCAGAGATGCTATCTTCAGCAGGCAAGCAGCCATTATATCAGTCACACACCAGCTCTTTTCCAAAGACTGTAACATCTTGTCATTCCCGTGGAAGTCAAAGCGTTCTGGGTTTGTCATCTTCTCAGAGGAAGGCTAGTCATCGCTAACTGTCAAAGTCGATATACACCTGAGCATTTTTGTGTCACCGCGCTATGTACACCTCACGTGGTATGAGTGAGTAGTGTCTAGCGCGAGTGTGTGCAAGCAGAACGGCTGCTCAGTGCATCACTTTGACTGACGTAACCCTGGTGTTGACAAGCAACAGACACCTTGACTCTGAATGCAGTCATATCCAGTGACTGATTCAGACACAGAGAGAACGAGGTAGACGGAAAGATGGAGTGAAAAGAGAGGGAGACAGTTTAAACCTCTTGAACATGAACGGGACTGAAAGCCTGCTGTCATTTTAGATTTCTCTTCACTTGTCACATTTTCTCTGCTATTGAAGAGAAGTCTTTTTAATATTCAGAGCACTGCAAGTCTCGCTGCCTCCACTGTACGGCTCCGCTGCCACATTTGTTTGGCTTGAAACATCGCTGTGTGTCTGCTGCTTTAATTTCGACTATTCTTATTACCTCTAACACTACCGCTGTTACACTGTCAGCACTGCTTGTGCCAAGGCCTACCGGTGAAGATGCAGGCTCACCAGAATCCAATTTCATCCTTTTGTTCTGTCTGAAGCTGCCGAGCCTCTGCGATAGTTATTCTTTTTATGAATCCTGTCTGTCTGTGCATCCAGGCGTGCAATGAGTTCACCACCCATGTGATGAACCTGCTGAGGGAGCAGTCTCGAACACGACCCATCTCGCCCAAAGAGATCGAGCGCATGGTCAGCATCATTCACCGCAAGTTCAGCTCCATTCAGATGCAGCTGAAACAGAGCACCTGTGAGGCTGTTATGATCCTGCGCTCACGCTTTCTTGATGCCAGGTGTGTGTATATGTGTGTGTGTGTGTGTGTGTGTGTGTGTGTCATTGCTACCAGACCCAACTAAACCTTATTCAGATGTGTTTGGGTTTATATTTATATTTGACTTTAAGGCACTTTTTTGTTATTATTTCATTTTACTTTGCATGATTGTGTTATTACCATTATTTATAACCCGCCTTGATTAAATGGTGCTGCAAGGGGGGAATTATTTTTAAGATTCTGTGTCTGTGTTTTTTCTGATCAGACGAAAAAGGAGGAACTTCAACAAACAGGCGACAGAGATCCTAAACGAGTATTTTTACTCCCATCTCAGTAACCCCTATCCCAGCGAGGAGGCCAAAGAAGAACTGGCCAAAAAGTGTGGCATCACAGTGTCGCAGGTAAGACGGAACAAATTAAGATAATTAGACTCTGTGGGGTAAATGTGTTATTCCAAAACAGTTCAGTTATTTCCAATCAGCAGTCCGGGCCCTGTAAGCCTGGAGTTACCATTGGAAACACTGTTGCCAGTGCTAGCAATACCTTTCCATTAGCTTTTGAGAGTCAGTTGGTGCTAAAGGTCAGGACTGAATATTAATACAGACTTTAAAAAAATCTCTAATTAAATAAATATTAATAAAAATGATGACATGCTTATCTGAACAGGACTCAATGATCTCAGAGGAAATAGTAAATAAATTCCAACATGTAGAGCGATAAGAAATGAACAAAGTGGATCATTTACCTCTTTTTCATCAACATGGTACCGGTGCTGATGCGAGTGCAGAGCCAGTTCTGCTTTGAGCTGCTTTTTTCAAGACCCAGTCAGCTTTTCAACAGGTCTGACAACCAAACAGTACTTTGTGTTATGTAGCAGAAATTGGGACCATTCCTATGGGAGTAAACTCCATAGAATCTGTCTATGCGAATCACTGTTGAATTTCTTGTGATTGCTCCAACTTTGGGCCCGGCAGTTTTGTGGTGCCATGCCTTTGCCATCTTTCTTGCACCAATACAAGACTACTTTTCTGTGGAAATGCATGGAATGGGATCTAAGTTAGGTGCTGGCACCGCTTCAGTGGAAGAGGTAACGGTCATTGGCGGTCCAGCTGCAGGAATACTTTAAAGCTAGTCCATGAAATCAAAACATGGACAGCACTACAGGAATACTGCTGTTATAAACTTAGCACAAAAAAAATAAGTAAGTTTAGATTGTTTGGATTGGATGATTGCTGGTTGAAGAAGGGGATGCCGTCCCACAGCGGTGTGTGACCGAGCTGGTGACCAGCATGAGGAGGTGCCAGGCTGTGTATGGTTCTTCCACGTGCTACTGAGGCCCCTGTTTGTTAAATGAATAAATTGTTAAATTGCCAATATGTCTTGTTTCTTCAGACTTCAATCATCCAATCCAATAAACGACCCCAAACGAGTCAATAGCAGGATAAGCTGTTTGGCATTGGCAGAGAAGATTTGGCAAGTTTTTCATGGGCGAAACCCACATACTCAACTCTGCTGCTCAACCCACAAATGCATTTTCCTTACAAATGTGGCACCATGTGAGGGGAAATAAACAGGTATCAAATTTATTGCCAAGAAGCATTGTTGCAACAAAGACATAATCGACCAAGTGTATGTCCATAGTGTTTCATAGTGTTGAGTTGAACTGCAATATAAGAATTAAAGTTAGAATTCCATATTGCTCTAATCCACGACAATGAAAATATTTACAAGCAGCATGGCATGTTTTGCAGAACATAACTGAGACTTTATTAAGAGTGCAGAGTGTCGTCACAGATTCGCTTTTATTAATCTCGCTGCCATCTTGACAGGTATCAAACTGGTTTGGGAACAAGAGGATCCGATACAAGAAAAACATCAGCAAGTTCCAAGAAGAGGCCAACATGTATGCAGCGAGGACTGCAGTCAACGCAACCAGCGTGTCCGCTCACGGCAGCCAGGCCAACTCCCCATCCACTCCCAATTCAGCAGGTGAGCCGCGGGCTGTGATTAAAGGCCGCTGAGTTATACTGAAAGGAGTTCTATTGATAGAAGCATTATCAATAATTGTTGTTTACCAGAGCAGATAGGAGCACGAGATGGAGCACATTAACATTCTCATACCAAAGCCACGACTCAAGAATTCAGTCTCTGGTGCTGTTTCATATAGGCTAACAGAACGCTCTCGTTAATTAACCCAGTAATGTACGTTGGCTTTCTTGCTCTTCTTCTTCCATTTTCCCTCTTTCTTCTCTGCCTTTGTTATCTTCTTCTCTCGTTCACTCTCTCTTTCTCTCTCTCTCTCTGTTATTGACCTCTTGGTCTTGTGGACGTTAATTTTTCCTGCCTCTTGTCCGGTTGACCTCATGTATGCCATTAAGCTGCTCAGAGGGCAAGTGGAGTCTTTTGTCATATAGAGACTTTGCGACTGTATTGGATTAGGACCGGGTGTTGAAATCAAGTTACGCGATGGTCTCTTTACATCTGGGGAGCTGGGGTCCATTAAAGGACGAAGACGATTCTTTGGGTCTTCCTGCAGATCAATTACTACTTCCTTAATGAAACACTAGCAGCACGGACATGTAACAGTAATATGATCCATGAGGCTCGTTTTAATTGGATCTTAAACAGTTTTACGATGAGAACCTGTCGGATTGTTCTTGCTGGTTGATTCAGTGCGTCTGCTGTATGCAAGTTTGTAGAAAAAAGTCTCTTTCATAATGCCTGCCACCCTCTTAAACTAACCCATTCATTGCCCTTGTGCTTATGCATGATTTCATTTTAACTCCTTTTTCTGCCCCCTTCTTCTTCCCTGTTACTATCTTCTTCCTTCTGATCCTTGTCCTCCTGTCTGCGTATCTTTCTTCTCCTCTGCCTCTGTGTATTCTCAGGTTCTGCTGGCTCTTTTAACATGTCAAACTCCGGAGACTTGTTCATGAGTGTGCAGTCCCTCAATGGGGACTCGTACCAAGGGGGGCAGGTTGGGGCCAACATACAATCCCAGGTAGGCGCCTCTCCAAGTTTAGCGTCCCACGTGGTCGGAAACTGGCAAATTCTCGAGATCATTTGTGATATGGTTGAAGCACTGACCAGTCTGGGGAGTTTAGACGCCCACAGTAACTTGACCTACACAATGAAATGGAGGTTATACTTAGCCCGAAGCGTTACATTAATGTAGAAACCATTGTCAAGCCGCAGTTGAGTAGACGACTGCAGACAGTTTTGGAAACGGTGCAACTCTCATCAGCACCTCTGACAAGAGTTCACATAGCCGCTGGTGCACTTTGTAGCTCCCTGACCTTGCCCCAGTGGACAGTTACGACCAACGCAGTGTTACAACTCTCACCACGGATTAAGGAATCACCACCCGCAGTGAAGGTCTCATTTGGTTTTAGTGCTTTTGGCATCACTTCCTTCTCCCTTCGTTTCTCCTTTTCTATTCAGATCAGCTCGCTAAATGCTTTAGGTCGTTCATGAATATGCAAAAAGGGACGACCCTTATCGTAGATAAAAAGGTCTTCAGGGTTTGCCCTTAATTATTGAAACCAATGTTACTTTAAAGGGTTTATTCCTCTGATCGCGAGTGAGTGACCTCGCTCAAAGATTTACAAGTACACAAAGGCACAAGCACGAAGTAAAAATTCGACTTCGTTTGCCTTGTTGGTAGAGCAGTCAGATTTGTTGTGGAATTCATATTGAAGGTGTGTTTCTGGGCAAAAGAAGGCAAAAGATGCAAAGTGGACTTTGGGGAATCCGCGAAGAACATGATGAAATGCTAACAGTACAACAAAACCTCCGTTACACCGAGGTTTATTCGGCAGCAGACGATATCGTGGCACTTCATCCAAGTATTGGCTTCAGTTTCATGAGTAAAAAAAAAACCCCAAAAATGTCGGAACATGAGCTTTTGCTGTGTTATTCAACAAGAACAACAAAAACATCGATAATTAGCTATCCTATATTTACTCGTGTTTTTGTCCTTTTGCGGCATCTGTTATCGAGCTTGTAATAGCGGCCCAATCATTCTGATTCGCTGTTTGTAACCTTTTCCTGTTTATGATACCCTTTTACTATCAGACTGACCTTTCCTTGTGCATTACTGTCTTTGTTATCCAGAGCTTTTGTCTTACTGGTCCTTTTGTCTGTGTCCCCGCTGTTCCAGGTGGATACCCTTCGCCATGTTATCAGCCAGACCGGAGGATACAGTGACAGCCTCGCAGCCAGCCAGATGTACAGTCCACAGGGCATCAACGTAAGACCTGTAAACAATCTCCTTCTGTCCTTATCAGTGCTTCTTTGCTCTTTTACGTTGCAGTGATTCCCCAGCTGCAGAATGTTCATGATATCGTCTAAATCTGTATGCACACTAAAATGCCACTTAGCAGACTTTGCCAGGGTTGGGCTGTTGTCCAGCCATTTGCCACCCCCTCCTCTGCCCCAGTCATGCCCTAGGTGGCAGGCAACGAGGCAGCTACCAGGCTGAGTAGCTGGACATGCTCCTAGCCTGTCGGAGGATATTAGCGTTAGCAAGGCACCTGCAGTCGACAGAAACAAGGACACAGGTGTCATCCTCCCACCAGACGCTGCTCTGTCACTGGCACCATAGGAGAAGTCATACTTACTTTCCCCCTCCAAAACTGGCTTCACACACAAAAAAAAAAAGTTCCCAGTTGCTGCTAATTCTTAAAATAACTCGTTAAGCAGCCTGTCAAAGGCTCGGCCAGTTGTCTCGGTCTCCTTGCTGGGCTGGGCAGGGCGGGACAGGCAGCACTGGAGGCGGTGTGTTAGCATGTAGATCCACAGCGACAGGCCGAGCGGGGCTGAACAGAATCAATACGACAGTCACAGGGACAGAAAGAGCGAGGCTTTGGGCTAACAGTCCAAGCACATTGGTCAGATCATTCATCCTCAGGAACAGCAGCACTGACAGCCAAGCCTGCAACACCCCTCGTGCTAAAATAAGAACGAGAATGCGTCCAGCGTGCTTCAGCGTGCAACAGGCTCGTTGGAAATGTGCTGTAATTTAGACTAATAGAAGCACAATAAATGAAACGCACCAGATGACCCAAATTATGAATCTCTGACCTCAGTCTGTGCATCTAATTTTGCTTCTTTCTTTTTCCTATTAATTTTTCTTTCTTTTTTTTTAGAAAAAAAATACTTTTCCAAGTGCTTAAATATGAAGTACAGTTTCAGCTCTAAATGTTTTTTTCTTTTATCTTTATTAGTTTTTTTTTGAACATCGAATGACAAATGATCCTCTGGGCTCCCCCAGATATTTATTAATTCAGAGAAACTGATGTTTAGTATCATGACCGCGATGTAATTGTCGTACAAGATTGAGCGGTTAGCTGCCATAAATGGCTCCATTAATAAATTAGAATTGGAAGCTCAACGATTCATTCAGTTTTTAAGTGCTCGTGTTGTCAAGACAAAAACACTCAAACGAGCCACCCTGCAAAATTCAAACAGCAGTAATCGATATATTACAAATACTTCAAACTAATTGTAACTGTTTATTGTGAAATAGATCATAAATCCAGCCTTTGAAAGCTTTAGAAAAGAATAAAAACAACTATCTTGGACATTAGTAACAATGTGAGGCTCTTTTACAGTTTTACTAACAAAAGCACTTTAAACAAAAATTGCAGTGTTTTACTGAAAGCTTGTGAATGAAGTCTTGCATCTATTTAGCCCGAGTGATATTTTTTTTTATTCTTTCTAAGATTTACTGACTGAACTCTCGTGGTTCACCTCTCTTTCTTTATCCTTGAACAGCAATTACAGCCCCTCAAATTGCTGGTGGGTGTCGACTTTCTCTGAGACTGGAAATGCAATTTTTTTTTTTCCTCATTCTTTCTTTTTTCCTCTCCTTGCTTCTGAATAAGATGACAGACGGTCTTTACACAAAATAACAGGGTTTGGAAATAAGAGGCTGCCAAAGCACATTCCCAGCACTCACTAATAGCGTTGAAATTGCAATTAATGGTCTTTAGTCAACCTTTTATGATGATTTGAGAAGGCTTCCATTTTAAAGAGCTTTTTTTTTTTTATTGTGATAATTTATTCTTTTATCAGCCACCTCAGGGGTATATTCTGAAATATATGAAAGGTCTGTGTATTCCATGTATAATCTTTGCTGTTTATCTCACATGGTGTCAGCCATGTGGATGTCCAAATGAAAGAAGTGCCACAATAATTTATTTATTTTTTCTGAGGGCAGTGTTTGGCAGTTTTTAGTGCTCTCATTTAGAGTTTTTAGGGAGAGACGTCGCTGCTTTTGAGGAAGTCTTTTATATTTGCATTTAAGTAAATTTCTTTTTATTGGCTGGCGTAATTCTACATTTGTCATCTTCAACAAATGTAGTGACGATGTAAATGTTATGCAGTGTCATTTATATGTTACTCAAATGGGAGAAAAACAGTGCTTTTGCTGGGCGCTAATATTCTGCTGCTGTAGATGAATGTGTCCATGGGGCTCTGGTGAGTCTTGACAGCACACTGCAAAAAGGTTGCTGCATATTTTTACAGTATAAACTGGATGCTAGAATTAAAATTTGACTTTTACTAGTAGTCTCCTCTGCCATTGGTCAGTGTGTCTCATGCAGCCTTTCCTCTGAAATTGGAATTACAGTTGTGACCCAATTATATTTACAGTAATATAGTGTATACACCTATTACAGTATTTTCCTGTAGGTATCACAGTATAATATTGTTCAAATTACAGATATCATTTACAGTATAGTAGTATGATGTATGTGGGACTGACCTAATAAAACTAGTGTGCAGTGAACTGGAAGTTTATCACAATGAAGGCACATGGTATTTATTTTGTAAATCCTCTTATTGTCTCTCAGTTAGAGACTTCGGTGAGTGGATTTATACCTCTGTTCCATCAGGCCATTTAGTTCAGCATAAAGAGTGTAAACAGGGGGGAAACATTCCAGCCTCGCTCTGACAGGAGTCTGCAAAGCTCGTTAATTAACGCATTATAACATATTCATCTGTACAAAAACTGACGTGTGACCAGTGTCGTCACTGGCACATTTCGGTTTTAAACAAAAAGGATGTAATGCGTTAGCAAGCGGCAAGTACGCCAATATGCAGATTGGTTTTTTTATATTTGAACAGAACCAGCCAAGCTAAACAGCTCCGGGCTCCAGCTTCACATTTTGTGTTATTCTGTCAAAAGATAAAGCATATTTTTAAAGTCAGCATTGTTCTAAAAGGCCACGCACACTAAATAATACGCATTTTCAAATGTGTACTACATATTTGAGGTGTTTTGTGTTTCTACAGTTTGGCTCACGATGTTTTAAAAGGTTTAGTGGAACAGCAAAGCTGGACGGCAGATGGTAATAGGTTAATTTTTGGATTTGATTAGCTGACAAGAAAAATAGGTGGTGTATATATGCACCTGTATATTAAGGCTGAACAGTTAATCATAGTTTACTTTCAATTAAACATTTGGCTTCCAAAAATTATGAAAACAATAATTGAGATAAAAAAAATATTATTTTGCTGAGTTCCCCTTTTGTAACATTGCTCCCATTCTGTCTTTATTTATAAATCTAGAGCAACTCCAGACTGGCACAGGTTTCATTTCATATTTACTTTCTTTTCTTTTCTTTGTTTTAACTTTAATGATTTGACTTGGAAGCAGCCCTTCCTCAATATAAATAATATAACGCTCACTCTGTTCTTAAAGACATTTCATATCACACACTGTCTGCTTCGTGCTTACACTAACTTTGTCTTGCTGTGTCTTTACAGACAAATGGTGGCTGGCAAGATGCCCCGACTCCTTCGTCAGTGACATCGCCCACAGAAGGACCCGGAAGTGTTCATTCAGATACTTCCAACTGAATATATCCATCTCTGCACTCCATCCACAAGAAAACAAACAACAAACATGAACTGACGTTGCTATTCACAGTATTAAAAAAAAGGAGTTCACTGCCCCACAGTTTGGCGAGGTAGCGTGAAATCCTTACCAGAAAAATGAAATAATATTTCCTCTGCTTATAACGTTGGACTTTTGGGATACAAACAAAAAGTTTCACAATAAAAGTAAATAAAAAAAAAATCAAAAACGATATTGCAATCAATGGAGATGTTTGTACAGATTTCACATTATAATCAGAGGGCTGGGGTTCCTTATTCACTCGTAATGTTTTCGCTCATTATGATGATAAGATAAAGTAAAGAAATAAAATCATTGGTTTTAACTGAAAATACATCATTCTACCTCTCAGCCACTAAAAGAAAAAAAAAGTAGAAAAATGTCAGTGACCATTATTTGTTTTGTAAAAATGAAACTTTTGTCTTTGCGAGCAAGAGGCACATCTTCTTACTTACATTTTGTTGTCTCTCACCTATTCTATGGTACGCCATTTAGACTTAAATATTGCTCAGTTGTTTACAATGTGTGCTTGATTAAAAAAAAAAAGTATGTTCATCTTCCCCTCTGTCTCCGACGAGTCAAAACCAAGTTCTGTCAGGAGATTTTTACCTCTAAGGTAACCCTGTGAAGTATGTTATCTGTAAAACAATAAATAAATACCTGTCATCAAATCTGACAAGCTTGACATTATTCATTAAGATGCATTAACCTGGACGATGTCACACAGCGCTGGCTTTGGTTCTGCAGTTATTGGTAGCGGCAGTTACAGAGACGACAGATTTAACATGAAAAGCAGGAATTGTGTCTTTCTCTTGAAAACCGCCTGAGCTCTTCTTCATCGCCGCGAATTACGATCACGCCAAAACAAATGCATAAAAAGCATTTCCCTTCCCGCTCAGTTAATTCACCATTTTTTTGTTACTTTGTTACTAATCCTGCACGGCTGAAAGAGATATCGCTGTTCGTCACAAGCAAAAGTTTGTCAGAGACGTGCGTAACTCGGTTTGTTACAATCCACTTAAACGGGGAAGTCGTTACGCTAATAGGGTTTTACATGCTCGCACAGTGGATCTTTGCTCCTGACGCTGCGGCGCAGGCCCGCGGACGCCACTGATCACCGTCGCGGTGGAAGAAGCCGGTGGAGGAACTGCAGCTCAGCTGAGGACAGTTTTGATGTGGAAGTGATGTTGCACATTTTGTTGAAATGTGTCCTTGTTAGGATGTTGATTTACATATAAATCAGTACATTATTCTACTGGAACTGCTTTAGTAACCCTAGAATTGACACCAAAACAAATATAGGTGTTTAAACTCATGCTTGCCTCTGTGCCATCAGGCTGTTTTTTTTTTTTTTTCAGCATCAGAGATTTACAAGAAAACATTAACCATGAAGTACTAAAGAAGGGATGAGTCCATCTGTCAAATAATGTGTTTTCTGAGCAGTCTAACTTTGTTTATAGACACTTTTTTATGTTGTGTGGCCTATTTGTTTGTATTTGTATATTTTTTTAATGGTATGCTTAATGTAGGCTCCTATTTTTTTTTTTCTTATTCTTGTGAATTAGCTCATGGGTTTTCGACATGTGTTTATGTGCACCATTGCTTGACTTGCTTTGTTGGAAAGGGTTTTCAACACATTAAAATGATATGTAATACAGAGCATTCATACATCAGCATTTTTATTATTGTGGAGTTTACGAGGCAGCGACGACTCTGTGTTTTGCTCACCATCGCACGGGGGCATCAGTGGCACGATGGTAATCACAGTCGCTGCTGTGATAACTGAAAGTCGACCAAGGTTAGTGAGCCAGCAGATGCCCCCCTTTAATGGCTCCGCAGCCCCTTGCCATTCAAGATGGCTCTTATCCAGCATATTCAACATATTTGGGTACATGCACTCAGACAAACACACGCTGAACCAAATGCAAGAATTTGCTGTAACTGAAGGGTTTTGTGTGTACTGACTGTAGTGAGAATGTAATGTGCTTGCTTTCACACACTTCATACACTTTCATAGACTTATATGAGAATTCTTTCGATACATTTAAAGCACTTTATCTACCTCACATCCCTGGCCAATTTGGAAACACTGGTTAACCTAACGTGCATGTGTTTGGACCTGTGGGAAGAAGCCGGAGCGTCTGGAAGAAACCCACAGAGGCGCTGGGAGAACATGCAAACTCCACAGAGAAAGGCCCCACCTGTGGTTCAAACACGGAGCCTCCTTGCTGTGAGGTGACAGTGCTAATCACTTCACCACTGTGCCGCCCAGAACCTGGACTTACAGTGCGAGGTCACCGATTGCACACGCTTCTGTATCTACTCGTGAACACCTCTCACCGTCTGAAGATGACAGTGGCTTTCTTAATTGTGTATATTTTTAGGCAGTTATTATAGTCTAAAGTCGATTTGATCTTGTTGATACAAATTTGTGTCATGTTTGTTGATATTGTGGAAGGCGGGACGACACCTTGAGCTCCTTGTCATGTTGCTTGAGCGATCCTTGAGCAGTTTCCATGATGACAAATTGCCCTACTGGGGTAGGCTGCTGCTGACGGGGCTTGTTGCTGCTGTGGGGGGGGGGGGGGGGGGGTGGCA
>JAVDPK010000858.1:1168658-1189289 GCA_034780415.1 Cichlasoma orientale | reverse complement strand
CAATATTATCGTTAATCGCAATAATTTCTGAGACAATTAATCGATTAGCAAAATTTGTTATCGTGACAGGCCTACTTGTTTTGGAGGATAAGGCATGATCCATATTTAGCACTGTAGGAGGCCATTGACAGACAGACTCCCCTGTCACCACAATCCTGGCTTCATTAAAGCTCAGTGTTTATTTGATTTAGGCTGGCTCCCTTTTTACAGAGCCCTCTGCGCAGGCATCGTACGGTTAACTGATGGCAATCGGAAGGGAAAATTGAGCTTCAATTGGATAGAAGTCGTCTGTTACTTCCTGTTGTGTTATGATTGTGTCTGCAACGTCTCAGGAGAGACCATAAGAGATGGGCCGTGTGATTCAGTTTTTCCTCACTGTCATTTCTGTGTAGTAAAACATCTATGTCTACACATGGAAAAGCTTGTGACGTGCTCTGCGTCTTGTTCAAACAACTAAGACAGATTACAGATGGCTTCAGACAAATTAAATAAGAGGAGATATTTTGGAGAGCTGTCAGTTTTCCTTTTTAACGACTGCTTACTAAATCAGTTTCTTGGAAGCAATATGCTTGTTAGAATTGTCCCAGTGTTTTTGGTCAGAAATCTTAAAAATGGGCATTTCAGTCAAATATGCTGATGTATTTAGGAGTTTTCCATGTGCAACTTTGCTGAAAATTTGTGAGGTAATTAAATGCCCGTGTTTTTGACATCACTGCTGAGGAAATGATCAGTACTTTCATTTCACTCACAACAACAATATAATAGCAGTCCAGTGTCGCTGCTAAATGCTGCTGTAGAGAGCTGAAGTGTCACTACAACACTTTGGTCACTGACCTGTTTTTTTTAATAATTCAGTGTTAGTCCGTGTATTCAAAGAGGCGTCAGTAAGGCTTCTTCATGGCTTCTGGAGCTTCAGTAACAGTCAACGCAAATATGTTCCAAGTTACAACCGAGGTGCAGGCTTATGGCTGCTGAACACAATGTTTTATTAACAGTTTTTAATTTTTATAAACTATAATTTTATAACTGTAGTGACATCTGACAGACTCATAAGAGATGTAACAGAGTTTCTTCCAGAAACTGTTAACCCTGCACCTTTGACCAGCACAGTGTGGAATGGTGGGGATATTAAGCTTGTAACGCAGTGGCAAAAACCCTGTGCAAGATAAAGACAACAGCTGTGCTGTGATTTTTTTTTTTCCTGTATTTTTGGGCTACATTTACATGTAAAATTATCGCTGTGAGAGAAAGCAACAGAATGTCTTTGTTTTTTTTTTTTTGTTTTTTTTTCCTTCTTGCATTGTGCAGAACCTCCATCTGGGTGCAGGGGGGGAAAAAAAGCCATTCATGTGTGATGCTCTCTGCTTCTCATTGAGCAGAGTAGATGCAGATGGACGTATTCCTGTAGCAGGAGAGCAGGATCTCTCGCTGCGGTGCAGGAGACAGCTTGTCCCAAAACTTGTTAGATTGGTTGCTAGTTGTTTTGTTTATTAAAAGTTACTAAATGGGGTATGAAAGATAGCTACTTGTAGTGAAAAGTAGATAAGCTGGAAACAGTGAAGTGAAGGCTAGTGATCACCGCTGTGAGTGAAAGAGATCTCAAGTGCCTAAGCTGAGGTGGCGTTTCCACATTTTAAAACAACAGATATTAAATTACCACCCAGCAAACCAGAAGTCAAATGTGTTCTAGTTTTGGAGTACCCCTCGGCATTATAGAATACCATTTGGAGCTTATGCAGCACCAAGGTAGCACAAGAGTTTCATGATTCGCTGATGATTTGTGCCTCCATTTAAGAAAAATTCAATGTAGATCTTTTCTCATTTATTAATCGATTAAAGACTGTGGGGTGTGGGGATTTGACTTCCAACAAAATTTTGAGAACCGCTGCACTAAAGGAAGCCTCCAAAATGTAATTTGTCACTCAGGGATTACAAAAACAAAAACGGTGTCAGGTGCGTGTCAGAATATAGAAAGAGATCCAGCAGCATTCTTCAGCCATTTCTTTCCCATCCATATGTTAGAGCTAGAAGTGTGGCGTGCACAAAACACAGCACGTGCCTGTGTAGACTGAGTAATGATACTCCTCTTAACTTTGTCCTGCGCTACAAGGCCGGAACGCCCAGTGCTCACCAGCGGCCCGCTGTGTCATTATCTTAAGGCTTTTCACAGCTAAGTGCTTGGTTTGGATGGGATACGGTGTAGAATTTAGCAGCCCACAGAGAACTATGTTTCTTCACATTTTAAGGTTGCATGCATGCATGCATGGTGCTTTTTAGAGCTGATGTCATGCGGTGCACGTAATGTGTGATTTGGTGATGTCAGCAGAGGTTTTTAGACATACAGGCTGCGCACTGTGGTTTCATAATATTTGTTAACAAAGGACAAGTTGGAATTCCAGTTGCTAGCCTTTATGTATTAATTTGTGTTGTATAAATGGCTGTGCATGTACAGTGATTCCCCCTGAATTTTGAGGGTGGTTTTGGTTAGCATGCCCTCTAATCTCTCTGGTAGGGGAACCAATGATGTAGTCACCATAAAATCTCCCGGGGGATAACCACATGTACTTTGAATTCAGCATGTTACTTGAAACAGTGTTTGCACTAGTGCATCATTTGTCAAAGAATATTTACTTTTGAAGACAGTTATTTTGTCTATGCATAAAGACAATGTATGATCTTAGAGATGTTAAGGCATCTCAGTGCTGTTGTATAATGCAATCCATACTTAATACGCAACTTAATAAAAACAGCACTGTCATATTATTCAATGTGTGGTAATTCTTTACCCAGGGAAGCATTTAAAGGATGGGAATCAACAGCTTACAGATGCAAGGAAGATACAAAAATCTAGAGTCTGGTACAGAGCGTTTGCAAAGTCATTGAGTGCTTAGATGCTGAGGTTGTCGGTTATAACTGAATTTGGTTTATAGAGCAGTAACAGTAATATTTTCCTTAGTATAGAAACAAATGCATTCCTATTCTGAAAAAAAACAAACAGTTAAGTTTTACAAAGAATGAGGAACACAGACATCAGATGCTATTAGTCATCTTCACCTTTGTCTTTCCCGTTCTGTTGCAAATGTGGATTCACTGCATCCAGGTGTAGCAAGAATTCCCAGGTTTTGAGGACATGGCACATTTAGCTAAGTGGACTATTTATAAAATTTTTTAAAAAAAAAGCATTTTCTGTAGATTAACTAAGTCTGCCACAAAAATGGCTAGTATTTGTAAGTTAACGTTGTTTTGTACTGAAATGGTAACAGACTCTAAGCTGACCGGTTTGGGCAGCTGCCCTTGTTTGTGTTTGTTTATTTATTTATGTATTTATTTATTTATTTATTTATTTATGGTTTTGATGCACAAGGAGGCTTCAGATTGGTCTGAGTGTAATGACGCTGTGTTGCCAGTGAAGCTGTGACTAGATTAAACATTTATTAGCTCATATATATTGAAAATCTGATATAAAAACTCATAGATACTGCTTGTGTGTTAGTCTTTCCAGCTTCATGACTTTTATCCTGTTCACTAAGAATAAAGAAAACTATTTTTAAAATAATATGGTTATTTTTTGAGAACCACTAGATATTGGAGTCTCAGCAAAAGTCATTCACACCTGAGTTAATGTGACATTTGGTGCTCTGGCAATTATTTACTGCAGCAAAATGTAAATTCTCACTAGAGATGCCACAGGATATACATTTAATTGCTGCTCTGCACCGTAGAGGAAAAGGCACCGTATTGTTAAAATGACTTGATTGGGAACCGAGATCAGTGATTGAAATCTGTGCTCCTTGAGACACGGCCCTGGTCACTTTTAATTTCCATCAGACATTCAACAGATTAGCAAATGCCTTCTCAAAACCTTCTCCAAACTGCCTCACCCAGTGTAAATATTCTGTCATTGTGGTGATTCATAAATAGGTGAGAGGCATTCATTTGTGGGCAGGAAAAGAGAGGCATGTAGTTTGATGTTGGTGTTTCTTTAATGTGCTTTTCTTTGTAGCCCCTTTTTCACAAGTCAAATTTTCTCTTTTATGTTGCTTCCCCTTTGACCTCTTCTCACAGTTGTTTAAAAGCAGTATCAACCTGATCTATTAGGCTGATACTGCTCTTCCCTAACAATTGCTTCTTCTTTTTTTTTTTAATTAAATGAGGGAAATGCCTATCTGGAATTTATTGGCCTGGAATATCACATAATTAATAACTATGCAAGTAGCAATGGTAACACTGCATGGCATGCGTCTGTCTGGAGGCCCCTTATGTTGTCCATGTCTAAAGATCAAAGGTTTGGAAATTGTTCTGTGGACTGACTGCTAAATCTGATCCAGCAGACTGGGACTGGCTCGCCCTGGAGACATGAGGGCAGTAGTGCAGGCATTTCAAACATCCAGTCCTATCACCAGAAGCGCTTCTCTGGGTACACATTTAACAACCAAGGGTCATACAGACACAGACTTCAGTGTGGAAGTGCTGGTATCGCAGTACAACCAAAGCTTATTCCAAGTAAAAACCTGTTCTGCTGGTTTCATCAAAACACATGTCAGCTGCACCTGTAGCTCTTTTTCCCAGCTAGCCAGTAATGCACTGGTTTCTTATCCTGTGTACATTTGAACCCTTTATATGTACTGGAGAACTCACGATGTTGCTTGAAATGAGATTTGATTTTAAGTAGTTTGTCTCTTACTGAAATATGTAGATGAAAAGTGGACAAATAGGACTGTTAGGAAGGCTGTAAAGAGCACAGTGAAACATGCTTTAACTTGGTACACACCTCCAGGCATGCATGACACTTGTAAAGATTCAATGAGTGTGAGACGGCGTGTTCAGCCTGGGAAACGCTCAAGAGAAGTTGGGTGGAAAGTTGGAAATTTTAGGTCAGTGCTGACAAACTGTTGCTTATGGTTTTTGTTTTTAAATGTTTCTTCTGTTCTTTCAACTCTGTGTGTAACAGCTGTTTGTTTTGCCTAAAACAAATATTTTTTTTTTTTAAAAAAAAATGTGCATAAGCAAATTCTTTTTGTTGGTTGTTTGAAAATGCACGTAATTCTTCCTGGTTTTCTGACATTTTGTTCAACATATCCGCCCAGGCAGAGATAGCCTGAATGCAAGCTCATCAAATTCTTCACATTGTTGGGGAAAGTGTGTGTGCTTCAGCGGGGAGGGGGAGGGTTTGTTTGAGACAGGGTAAAGAAATTTTATTTATTTATTTAATGATTTATTGATCATTTTCAAGGCTGTTTTGAATAGAGGTGAAAGTTGTAGCGGAGCAGAGAGTATGATGGGATTGATGTCAGCAAAGGCCTGAGGTCAGTTAAAGGGTATGTAGGGTAAATTTACAAGCAAGTGTTTCAGCCTATAAGTCTGTTCAGCTTTTATGCTAAGTGGCTGAAGCTACGTATTTATTTATTTATCTATCTCACTTTCAAATTTTTCATCTCGAAGGGAAAAAAGGAGTTTCCTGTGGATTTTAAGCAAACTGTCAAGAACTTTTGTATGTTTTTAAAAGTGCTCATATAAATATTATTGTAGTAGTGGTGGTAGAAGTAGTGTTTTATTTCATTTGATATATGATGTGCTTTTTCATGTTTATTTTTATTCTTTTAAAACAATTTCAATTGAAAATCCAGCTGTGTTTGTCATATACAGTTTCAAAATTGCATGAGCACAATGATGAAGAAATCTGCCTGCCTGTGTGATCACCATCATTGCTGATTGAGAAATATGAGGAAAATAAGTGATGACAAAATCAATCAGGGATTGCATTGATTGTAGAAAGGGGATGACTTATTAGACACGATACTTGAGAGTACACCACTGAAAGTGCTGCGTTTTCCTTGTAATGCCAGAAAGACTTTTGTGGGCTTAATAAATAATTGATCCTTATTTAGATTGTGTTTTACACAGCAGATGTTGCCAAACGCACACAGTTAAACAGGCAGTGATGTCAAAGTAACAGGCCTTTTTTTTTTTTTTTTTCTTTCTCCACCAACAATGCTAACTGATGAGAGATGACCCAAAAAGTGTCTTAACAATTAAATGGTAGCAGAGCAACAGGGGACACTATATATGAAAGGAGGAGTTCTGTGTAAAGGAGGCGTTACTACAAACGTGATGCCACAAAGGTGTGAAGCTGTAGTCAGTGAACACAGGAGTGGGTGTCTAAAGCCTGACATGCTCTTCTCCAGCTGTGTCAATGGGATACTCTGATATGACTTGATGGTAAATACTGCGCAACCACTAATGTTTTTCAGAGACTCATTCTCCTCTAACACCATGTTCATCTGAAATGAATGACCCTGTGTTAATGCACAGTAATTCCACTGAAAATGATGTTTGTTGATGTGGAAATTTGTGGTGGCTTTTACATATGATGTAATTCAATTTTCTTTTGCTTTGTCCATTCCTAGGTTACATGGCTACATAAAAAAATAAATAAATAAATCTGAACTCTATTAAATCTGCTTATAGGTTTTTCGAAAAACCATTTTTTTTAATTGCTTCTTAAATCTTTGTTCAGAGTGACTCTCCAGAGTGGAGGAGCTTGGCTGATTCTCCTGCGGCGCAGTACCCAACAGAAGAGGAGCCGTTCTCATGGCCGAGGCCGAAAACCGTGCTCCTGCGTCGCACGTCCCAAGGGTTTGGCTTCACCCTCCGCCACTTCATTGTGTATCCACCAGAGTCAACGCTGCAGTGCATTCAGGTGACTTTTCAGGATTGTTTATTAGGCTTATCAGAAACATTCATGAATTTTATTTACCTGAGTAGCGTTCGGGTCTTATCACATTAGATAGCACTGAGTCAACATAAAGCCTAATTCTTGAAGACCGTGACCATGATCAGCAAAGTCACTTGAGTATTTCTGTTCTTTTACAGGAGGAAGATCATGGCTTTAGAGGTAAGCAGAAAAGAAATCCGCTTTTCCTCCTAATTCCTGCCCTTCAGTGCTGCTGAATCAGAGCAGGTCCTCTGACTTCTAACAGCTCATAATGTGTCCACTCGTCAGCTCTTTTTGTTTCCTCGTGTAGTGAGTGCAGTGTAGTTCCTGTGAAAGATTTGTTAAGCACCACCTGTTTCTGTCATGCCTTTCAGCCTTTTTCATCTCTTAGAAAGAGATGGGTCTCAATTTTTACCAAGCTATGTTTAGCGTTTTGTTTCTTTGTCAGTGATATTATAGCCTATTTGTGGCAGACGTATGCCAGTCCATCTCTGGTTTTAGAGAGTTTCACACTTTAGGAAGCTTTTTGTTTATGTAAGCTGAGTAACCGGAGTAGCCAGAATTTACTAATACCTCACATGTTTTTATTGGTGTGTGATATATTGAAACAGAAAGTAGAGGAGAAGAAACTAGTAGAGTCCCTGTAATCTTTGTTTTTTTGTAATCTTTGAGTTTTTGTCAATTAAGACTCAAAATGTATAGATTCAGTTATTGAAGCTGTATGGATGCCAAGAATGGCTTTGGCTGGGCACAGAGCTTTTGAACATTGATCCATCTTAGTGTCCATCACTGTGAACTAGTTTGAGGACTCAGCTCTGTATATTGAGCAGGTGTCATTAGACTTTAGCTTTGTGGATGTCAGTAATTCTGTGAGACGTTTATATTCACTACAAATAAAAGTGTACTGGAAAGCACCAGTGTAAATCTTGTTGCACGTGTTGAGGAAATTATTTATTAAATGTACAAGTAATAGTTTTGCTTTCACTACACAATGGGAAGCCCCATAAAGTCCTCAGAGACTCATCATCTAAAGTTGTGTAGTGCTGCTTAATATGAACAAAATCTAGCGTCTGAACATTTTGCAAAAATGGCTTTAATGGCTCTTTGAGTATTCTTGCACCTCAGTTCAAGTGAATTCAAAGAAGAAATCTCAAACTGTAACTATTTCTATTGAATAGATATCTTTCAAAGCTCGTGTCTTTGGTGTTTGTTCTGATATAGTTGTTCTGTGGTGTCTTATTTCCAATCAAGAACTCTTTTTGACCTCCACCCCAAAGTTTGTGATTTCTTAAACATCTTGGAAAAGGTGGAAACATACATTGAGCTTGCTTGTTGTTCAGATGTAAAGTAACTTTACAGGAAAGCCAGATACCATTAAAGCATATTATTTATGTTTCACCCAAAAACAAAAACACTTTAGAAGCTCAGTTCTCTATCTGGGGCTTTGCTGCTTTGGACCGAGTAAGCCAGAGAATATTAAAGAATCCTGGTAGTTTTATAATGCTCCACACATGGGCTCACAGGCAGCAAGCCAGAGCTGAAGAAGGGGAAAAAGCCAACCTGAGGTGTTTTCAGTCCAGTCTGAGTCAGCAAAGTGATACACATGCTGGCCCCCCAAAAGGGGGACGATAAAGCTGCGCTGTCATACCTCTGATGTTTGTCTTTTTTGTTTTTATGAATCCATTTTTGACACCTACTGCTTTATTCAGAATAAAAATATGCTGCTTCAATTTTAGTTACAGTGCAACTTTAGAGAGTTTTCATATTGTGTATAATCCATCAGTGCAGCATATTTTTGCAAATACAGCTGTTGTGGGGCATCAGTAAGAAAATTAATATGGGGGGGGGGGGGGGCAAGAATTGGACAAAGTAGAATTAAAAGGTCAGACTTCACGAAAGAGCTTCATCACACGGATATCCTTCATGTGGTTGCGGCAGATGCCCCTCCCTGAGCCTGCTTCCGCCAGAGGTTTCTTCCTGTTAAAAGGGAGTTTTTCCTTCCCACTGTCACAAAGTTCTTTCTCATAGCGGTCGTTTTGACTGTTGGGTTTTCTCCCACATTGTTTCATACTTGACAATGTGGGGCGCCTTGAGGCGACTGTTTGTTGTGATTTGGCGCTGTATAAATAAAACTGAATTGAAATTAAATGAATGTGGGCAAAATGATGCAAAGACTAGAATGTAAAGGGAATCTAAAATAAATTTGAGTTTTCGGAATGATTTAAGTAATTTGAACTTAATGTATTTCAAATGATGGCTCTAAAAGTAAAATAGCCCATAACAAGAACTATCCTATGTTTACGGTTACATTTTTGGTGCCAAATGGCAACATTCAATCATCTCTTATTGCTGCTATCCTTCACTACATTCAGATAAATGTTGGGATGGATAGAAATTCATACAAGGATGTTGGGTTTTTTTTTTGTTGTTTGTTTGTTTTTTTTAAGAGAATTATTATATATTTACTGCTTCCAAAAAACAATTGCATGAAAAATGACTTTCAGTACAATCCCTAGCATTTCTAAACAGTTGAGTAAAACACAATTTTGCATCTCAAAAACAGGTTTCAGGTCGTTTAGTAATTAGACCTCCACCATCCATTCATTTGTTTTGCTTAAAGGTGTCCTCGTGTTGATTGCTGTTTGATATAACTGGCCATTCAGATGAAGGCTGGTTTTATTGTAAAGAGAAAAAAAAAAGTACACCCCAAAATGTGAATTTATTTAAACATTGCATCAGTTATGGATGTGCTGTGGTTATGGCGTGCTAACGCTGTGCTGTGCGCAGTGCCACACTATCAATTCCGACATTATACGAGAGTCTGCTTCTTCCCAAAACAAAGAGCTTCTGTCATGACTCGGGTTAAGTTTGGGTGCACTAGTGATCTGATGATTGCTGCCTTTTTCCCTCATTCACATCTTTTACGCATGTAAGTGCTTATGGGGGAGGGGCATTAATGCCAGTTTTTGTTTTCATTTTCTTGGACAGGGTTTTTAAGGAACACTGTGACCTTTTGGTGTGTTTTTGTGTCTCTCTGCCATTGAGAGATGAAACTGATCTGCATCTGTTTGTGTGGTTTTGGATAAAGCAAGCAAACACACATTTCTCACCAGTTATGTACAGGAAATGTTTAGGTGCCCAAAGGACTAGTGAGGTGCTGAGTTTATGCAGGATCTTTTGTAGGGTGGTAACATTAGTACTGCCATTTGTTTTATTCTCTCTCATTTAGTGTGACATGCGTTTGGATATTCGTAGTGTCATTTCTGCTCAGATTTACTGAGGAAGGCAGTTAGGAGTTGCAACCTCCCAGAACTCCACCAGATGGAGCATGTCTTATTGTTGTGGCTGTATGGGACTCTTGTACAGTATTACATAATGTCCCCAGGATGTGATTTCTGCATGAGTAATCATGGGTGTGGAAAGGAGAAAAAAAATCATCTGAGGTTGGCCTGGTTTAAAAATCATTAGCTTTAGTTCATTTTAAGTAGCTTCATTAGCTGTCTTAAAAGATAATTTCTGAATTTCTAAACAACATAAATTATAGTATATTTTAATACTATCACGCCTGCTCTCATGCTGGCCTTCCTGTCCGCTCTGGTTTGGGAGGTATCGTGCGCTGACTCACTAGCAGAATGTTAACTATCGGGCCACTCTTTGGCTGTGCCCAGAGCTTTTTCTCCGTTTATAAGGAAAGAGTGGGAGTTGAGGCAGCTGAACACACTGTCACTCTACCTTCTCTTAGCCTCGCTTTCTCTCACTCACTTTTTTTTTTTTTCTTCCTGTGGCTATGCAGCTGCTAGGAGACAGGAGCTGCATGACCAAACGGGTTTCTTTCCCTTTTATCATTGTTCCTAAAACCACAAAATCTCCCCTCCCCTTTCAGATGTTTTTCCTCTCAATCAGCTAATGACCATGTCTATTTAAAACTGGGAAAGCATTACGCAGAACACAGCCCACTATGCTGTCATAATGTTGATTCACATCCTTCCAAATCCCTCCCTCATTTTCATACATGACCATTCACGAAGCAGTTTATGGCTTGTTTCGGTCCTCAGTGTTGGGCTAGTTTGGGGTTTTTCCAAATTTGTAGGTTTGTTTGTGAAAAGGGTAAAGTTGTGTTGTATTTGAGTAAGAAATTGCTAATTAATTTAAATTTTTTCCCTTTTCCTTTTGTAATAAAAACATTTAGGCTTTTCTTAAAATCATTTGAAATGTTTTTATATTGAGATATGATGTTCTCTTTATATTTTATATGGTTTATAAATAAGTATACTCCTCTCTCGACTATCAACAGGAAGACAGCACAATAGACTGGAACCAATGGACACTATTTTTGTGAAGCAGGTCAAGGAAGGTGGCCCTGCTCATGGAGCTGGACTTTGCACAGGTAATGATATGTCACCATTATTTACCAAAACCTACAAGAGGCTGTTCATGGGGGTATCATTTCTTGGAAGTCCTGACATTACAACAGCAGAGGCATAATGCATAATACAGAATTGGCAAAGTCCTCTATGCTATTGTACTGTTGGAAGCGCAAGGGGAAAATGCAAGGAGGGCAGTTTTAAGTTGTCTTGATAGTGCTCTTGTTAGTCTGCAAAACATAAGCCAGGCCTGCTCCTTTTTGCTGGCTGCCGTAACGAGTTTAAAGATTTTAGTCATTACAGGAACCTTCAACCACTTACTTACTTCACTTACTGTAAACTAACATGATGGCATTCATTTTTGCCGATTTTTGCCTGCGTCCTCGGAAGTCGCAGGCATGACGTGTTTCCCTCACGCAAACCGCTTTCAGTCTTCAGCTTCTGTCACCGGTGTCACTCCAGCTTTCTCTGTTTGTTTTGTTTTCTGTCAGGTGATCGAATAGTGAAGGTGAATG
This sequence comes from Cichlasoma orientale, assembly GCA_034780415.1. Classification (NCBI taxonomy): domain Eukaryota; kingdom Metazoa; phylum Chordata; class Actinopteri; order Cichliformes; family Cichlidae; genus Cichlasoma; species Cichlasoma orientale. Next base: position 1,177,695 of record JAVDPK010000858.1, on the reverse strand, counting down.
GAGCAAGTATCATTGGGAAAGCTTATTGTGAGGTTATATCTTTGATCCAAGACAGGTAAGGTTCAGTCTAGATCTGTGTGCTTAATTCTAGTTGATTCATTTGCCCTGTTTAAAACCTCTTTTGCTCCTCTCCAGCGGTGAGTTCCTTGAACTTTGTGTGATGCCAAAAGATGAGGATATACTGCAACTTGTAAGTTTTCCTCTGCAATCCTGCTTTCTAAACTAACTTCAGTTCATAATAAACACAAGTTTTTTTTTTTTGAAAGCGTGCTCTCTTTTCTCCAGCCTTGCAATAACTTTCACTCTGTCACAGAGCTGCTCTAGTTTAAGGTGTTCATGTCGGGACAGTAGTTACGAGATGCAGGCAAGCTAGCTTATCCCATCAGAGTTCTCTATCTAGGCCTCCTAATCAGGCCAGTGCAGCCTTTCTGTCCTCCAGAAGTGCTGCTCGCACTACCGCTGAAATGGCCTAAATGGAGTGGTAAAGGATCCTTTATCGAAAATGTATTTACTGACATGTTAGCACACAGGCTAATCTGTACAGATCTCATATTTAGTTTATTTTACCGATAGGTCTTCAAACTCGGCTCTACACATAATACCACACACAATAAAAAGAAACTCGACAAGGAAATCAAGTGTTTTTTGTTTTTTTTTTTAAAAAAATCTCACTGTATTGATTGTGGACGCTCTTTCTCTGCCACTCAACTGTTTACTTCTAAGGTCAATAATGAAGTTGCTGTTTGTAATACAACAAAACACAGAGTAAGAGGTTTACAGGAAGTGGCAGTGACGGTTCAAATCCACTACAGTTACAGTAACATGTGAGCTGTGCATCTTGCGCAAGACTGTATTATTTCTGAGAAAATACAATGTTAAGAAATAGTTTGAGGTTAAATGGAAAGTGTTGAAATATTATGGAAAGAAATCCTCAAGATTTTAAACCAGTAAAAGGTTACTGTTCAGTACAGGAAATGTGATATTTACATTGAAATATGAGTTTGTTCTGAGAGTTGGTTCTATTTTGGACACAGTTTTGATTTTAAAAAAAAAGAAAAAAAAGTGTAGATGCATCAGGTTTAAGTGCTAACAAACATCCTTTTTAATCTTTTAATTACATCATATTTCTATTTTAGGTCACCACAGAAAGCATTCAGATGGTATTAGAACAGTTTGCATTCATAGCCAGCACAGGGAGTTGATTTTTTTTTTTTTTTTTTTTTTTTGCTCGTTAAAATGACCAACATCGCATTTGGATTATATCAACTGTAGCTAATCAATCTTAATCCTGTTAGCAGTGTCACTGAAGCAGAGACTGAGCTAATGTGCTCCCTCCGAGCTGCTGTCTGTACTCTCCTGCAATTTGTTTGAGAGTGAGAAGCCACCTCGTGTTGTGGCAACACTTTATGATCATGGGGCAGGGAAATGAGAAGCTGATCCCAGAGGTTTAAACACGAGACAGTTCCAGTTCAAATTTATGCAGATAAAAGAAATATTTCCGGCTCAGGCCCTACAGTATTTGGAGACATTATAGCTGTTGTTTCAGTTTGTCAGGATTATCATCATCAGTTAGCAGTCAGTTTCTACCCTCTCCTATTCGTCCTTTTTACGGTTTTCATTTGGGGAAAAATGATTAGTTCAGAATTCGTTCTTTTGCTTGTTGAGGATATTTAGAGTATATCCTCAACCCATTTACATTTCATATATTGGCTTTATCTTTGTTCCTTGTCTAAACCTTGTTCTTGGTGAGTATTGCATGTCGCTAAAACTATTTTAAGGGCAGAGAAGTCTTCATACCTATCAACACTTGAGATCTCCTCATTAATCTTTTATGAAAGCTGCAGGCAGCTGTTAGAAGCTACTATGCATTTTGCACAGTCAGAAAAGTGAAAGTGCACTCATCTGTTTCATATCTATAGCAAATCACTGTGAGTGCTTTGTCAAGAAGCTAAAGAATACCCTCCCTAGGGGTTATTGTTATCTGACATCCCGTTTATGAGTTACATAATGAAAGAGCTGGGCTCTTTGTGTTACCTGGGAAAAACTCCTTGGGGATCATTTATGGCCAGATTAAATTCGCATAATAAACTTGATGGTTAATTCAGTGAATTGTTTATTTGGCATCCAGCTTCGCAATATCAAAATGCGTTTTAACAACAATCTCTAAGCATCACATTTCTCCAAAAATAAGCAAGTAGTTATGTTAAACATTTACATTTTATGTATAGCATTTTAATGAGTTAACTAAAATTAACATTGTTTGAGAAAGAGAAAAAATTAGTCACATCCCCTTAACTACTTCCATCATTTTCTCTTTTTTAATAACCAACTGTCACTCCACCCCTTGTCCCTGATAGGTTCCCCCTCCCTCCTGCCTCCATTTTTCCCATCTGTAATCATTCACACAGTACAACCTCTTACACGTGTGTTGTTAAACCCATGGTTGCAGTATTGTGCAGCAAATGGCAAGCAGCCACACACAGAAGAAATTGTATTGATGCAGGCAAGCAAACGGATAAGGGCTGTCCATGAGAACAAGAGGATTATCAGAGGTGCTAGCAGCAAGACGCTCCACTTTAGGAAGCTGCACGCTCAGTGCTTGGAGACAGGCAGCAGTTGCTTAGCAAAGAGATGGATAGACTGAATCTTTTAGTAGCAGAAAAGGGAGAGGACTGCACACCATGAAAGCAGAGAAAATACAGAGCAGGGGGAAATAAAAGGAACGGCTTGAACGATGAGCTGAAACCAGAAGATAAAATCAGCTGACTGCCCTGTGTTTCGAACAGGTTGACGCTAAGGGAAAGGGAATGGGAGAGAGGAGGCTGGAGTGGGAGGGGAGCTGTACCATCACAGCTGAATGTATAATCAGCAGCTGCTGCTTCTGTCATGTGAGCAATAGCAAAGGGAGGGAGAGGGAGGCATAGACTAGAGGCACCTTGTTCAGTTAGCGTAATATTCTGGGTGAAGATGGATAAAACCACGAAGACATAACAGCAGAATGAGAGGCAAGCTTCTGCTCCTGTCACCTCACCCAGGACAGACTGGCACAGGCAGGTCGTAACGTGACAACCTCCTGCTTCATCTTTGCTTCTTCATCCCTCTGTACTGCTGCTGCAGCTCTAGTATATTTTTAGCATGTCAAGCCCAGCTATGGCTGATTCATGTTTTCTCCCCTCTGATTCTGTTTGGTTTCTCACAATGTGTGCATTTTCCTCTGCTGGCATCTTTTTCTCTTCCACCCTCTCTCCTATGATTTCTTAACGCTCTCGTTTTCTCACGCTGTGATGGCAGCCTATTTCTCTGGAAACAACTAATCTGGTAAGGAAACAGCACACTGGGTAGCCACTTGATGTTGACATGATGTGCTTGCTGTATCATTTTGCATATGTCACGCATGTCATTGTCATTGCTGGATGTTGTCTTCAGGTTTTACATTATTGCTGTTCAGTTGCCTCGTATGAGTGTTTAACACTCAGCTCTGTGCTTATGATTGAAATGTGTAGACTGTAGAAATGGACGATGCACTGTGCCCGCAGTACCTGTTAGATTGAGCACTCGAGTTGGCATCCAGCTGGCATCTCAGCGAGGCCTCGCCCCTCCTTCGTCCTCCATGCCAGATGTCATTAGTGTGATAAAGGCCACTGACCTCTGAACTGTAAAGGGAGGAACTGAGCCAGACAGTGATTTCTATGACACACAGCTTTATGAAAGATTGTAATTTGACACCAGGCTGTAGCAGGATCAAAGTCCTCATACCTTTACACGTCTCATGCTTGTTGTATGTACAGTACACTATGAGTAAAACAGATAAATGGCACATAGTTAATGTGCCAGAAGAAGCTCTAGCTGTAGGTTTGTATTTATTACAAATAACTTTATTTGCATCTACAAGGAACATGGTTTTCCAAACGTTGGATAATAATCAGGTGGGATAAATATAGCAGTTCCTCTGTGAGCGATAGGCGACCGGCTGTCAGTCTGAGGCTGCAGTCTGTCTCTCTGAGGTGGGTAAACGGAGACACTGGATACCGTTCCACATTTATGTCCATTTCTGACAAATTTTATCTTTTTTTTTTGTTCCCACACACCGTTGATTAGCTGATAGGTTTATATACTGGTGTACAGTCATTACAGGAACTGTCACTGTTGAGGCTAACTATAGAGTTCAGCACGCTTTTACACCATTCCCAAATAATTTTTTTAGTTTTTTTGCATTTGTGATAGTTGTTTATTTCTAGATTAGGGGAGAATTGTTTTTTCTTCGTACTAAAAATGACTACTGTTGTGTAACAACCAAGAAGCAAGCTTGGAGAAGACAGACTGTAATGTTGGAGAAACACCAGTGCACCGCACTGTTGTACCATTTAAAACTGTGCTTGAAACATTATTGAGTTTCTTTTGGGAAAAAATATTTTCTTCTTTGGTTTATATACTGTACTGTCCTTCGTTATTACCATGAGAATTCTAAATAAGGAGCAGATGAAGAGCATTGACACCCCTGAACTGCCTGGAACGCCTCCGCTCACTCACACTGCAACATGTACTTCCCACACACATGCATCCAGTAACATTTGTAATATCACGCTTGACTTCTCTGTAAGTAGCTAGTGTCAAACTGTTGTGTATTACGCACGCTTGTAATTGCTATTTGCTCTCATTTGTTATAACACTTCTTTGTTGCTGTGTTTCTAGGCCTATTCCCAGGATGCCTACCTCCGTGGCCACAGTACCTTCAGTGGAAATGCACGTCACATTCCTGATCCACCTACAGTATGCTACCCCAGAGTAGACTGTAAGCCTACGGGCATGGCCCAGGCGACAGACTCAGTGGGGCAGGTCTGCCGAGGGCCAACAGCACCTCCGGACCATGGGTACCGCAAGGAGATTACTGTGCCCCCGCCACCTCCTCTGGCATCATATCCTAAAAGCCAAACAGCAGTGTGCATGCGCAATGACAGTGTGAGGACAGTGGTAGTTCCTCATAATACAGCCCATATGGGGCGCATGGGTCCAGCACACAGGATGGATTTCATGGAACCTGCCTTTGTTAGGGGGAGGCCTGGGTCACTGGCCCAATATCCTCCACGTCGAAAGGCAGATGTCTTTCCCGGTGGTCCTGGAATGGTTCCATATGGAGCTCAGGTACCAAACTACCCAGGAAACCACCAAAGCATTGATTGGCGCACTTACCAGACATACAGGGAGTACATTGACAACAAAGGGATCCATTCTCATGCTAGTCGGACTATCCAGGAGAGGCTGGACAATATGCGAGCTACCAGTGAGGCCACCTTTGGCCCTACTCATCACATTCCGCGGGGAGACTGGGGTCCTAAGGTGATGCGACGACGGAGTACTTCCCACGACCGCTCATACCAAGGACCTCCAACCCACTTTCAAATTGCCCCTCGCAGTGCCTCACAGGACCGCATGAGCGGTGCAGAGAAGATAAGTAATGCAAGGAACTGGCCCCCACGAAGTGTGTCCCAAGATGGCCTAGTTCACAAAGCCCGGGCCCGCTCCACAGACTATGGGGACCCTGCAGACCTGGCTCGGCCCAGTGAGAGGAGAGGAGGATATGGAAGGATAGACCAAGGCACAAGGCCCAGTAGGCAAGCTATCCCCACCCACGCCATGCTCTATAGGCCTTCTATAGGATACAGTGGTGGCATGAGGGGGGCGCCAATCCCTTCTCTCTATTCTAAAGGACACGATTCTCTTCAAACGCGCTCTTCACCCATGCTCTCTGACAGACCCTTACATTTTGCAAAGAGTTCAAGTGTTGAACATTCGTTCGCTGACCAAAGAGTTTCAGGCAAAGTTGGCCCTGCAGGCCACACTATTCAGCAAGTTCAAAGTAGGGTGCGGGCTGAAACCATGCAACCTGTTGAGGCAGGCAGTGAAGCAGCATTGGTTGGACCCAGATCATCTTCGTGCTCTAATCCAAAAGAGATGCCCCAGAGGCCAAGCATCCTCAAGCCGCCCCACCTAGATTCCCAGAGTCAAGTAAATGGGCAAAGCCCCTCAGAGAGTAGTGTGGTTCTAAGGGAGAAGCCTCCAGCTGGAAAGAACCCCAGCCCCCTCCGGCAACCATCCTACATCCTGGCTGTCAATGACGAGGGAGGTGACTCCACAGCTGACGTGGTGGCATGTTGGCTTCCCAATGACGCACGTCGCGAGATACAAATGCGCCGCCTTGGGGAACGGTGTAACACCTCCTGCTCCAGCAACTTGGATGAGTCGCTGGACTCCATTCCATTCATCGGTAAGAGAATCAGTAGTAAGCCTTGCTTGCTGCTGCACGTTGTCATAGCAACAACAGCAGGCAGTAGTAACATTGTTCAGTCTGGCAGTACCAGTACTGTAGCTGGTTGAATAGCATTAGCACCACAGACACTCATAAAAATCCGTTCAAAACTGGTAGATGAATGGAAGGCTGACTGTGGAGCTTGCAGTCTAACTGACACCTATGGTTTCACTGTTAATGTGATTTGGTGTGTGTAAATATAGCGTTGGGGAGATACAAACTGTGTTTACAGATAAACTAATCTCTCTGGGAAGATGATATTAATCAGTTTTTGTGGCTTTTAGAGTGTGTTTGTGGGATGTTTGATTTAACCAGCGCAGAGTGAAGGATGGTTTAAGCCTTTTGGACCGTATCGAATTTCTCTTGATACATTGTTTTCCTGGACGTTCTCCCTTCAGAACAGATGCATTATGCTTTAATAGTCACGTAATGGATTTTGTGGTGATTTAATTGTCGTCTCGAAACCAACTGTCTCATCAAGTGTTTGCTGTGTTGTTTTAACCCATATCCTGTAAAAGTTTGTGACTATGTTTTGTTTTTTGCCGGTGTGTATTTTGAAAAGGGCATCTAAATGTGGTGAGAATTGAAACAGCCATAATTCCATTGCATTAATATGATAATCATAAATAAAGGGAACAGTCAGTGTGTTTAGTGCTTTGGCATGATGTGAATATTGTTGTTATATTTCTGGAGACAGTACTGAATGCAGATGGAGGACCTTTTTTTACTTTTTCAATTGTCCGATTAGACCTGTACCAAATGTGTTTGCTTGTGATCCTTTTCTGCATTCTAGGTCTCTTTTTGTGTGTCCTCCATCTGTCTCTCTTTATGTATGTATTATGTATTATGATCTGTCTGTCCATCTGTCTGCCTCTTCCTGTCTCTCTCTGATATCACAGAAAATGGTAGAAAGGAGATCGGTGAGAGGGGATAAGCTTTTATTTACAGTTAGATTTTTGCTTCATTTGTTTTGGGCTTTAGTGTCGTTTGTGTATGTTGAGTTTTGTTCTTCAGAGAAATGGTCAGCCTCTGATAACAAAGACAATCTTAAGAGGAATTTGTTTTCAAACTGAAAGATCCAAGTCACCTACCTGATGGATTATGTGCATTTTTTTTTTTTTTTTTTTTTTTTGTAGAAAAAAATATATTTTCATTACTGCCGCAAGACCATATGGAGGAACTAGGTCATGGGCAGCATTAGTACTGAACGGTTTTGATTGGATCTGTGGTAGAAAAGTTGGTTTCAGATTTAAATATAGGTGTTTTTCAAATTGTTTATTGTATGATAAACTCTCATAAGAGCTTCCTTATACCCAAATCTCTGAGGTAAACCTTTATGGGCCTGTTCACGTCTTTTTAATTTTAGACTTTTAACACTGACCATTCGCTACACTTCTGGTTTATTCATGAAGGTTTTAGTGTTCTAATTCTGTGAAAACAGATTCTGATAGAGCTGTAGGCTCAACTTTTGGTGCTTGTGAACCCTGTTGCCTTTTAAATTATTACATTGTGACATTCCTGTGGGCTGCAGGAATGCAGTTGAGTTAGTGTTTTTGTGTAATCCTGTTCTATATTTATTTTGTCATTAATTTCTTAGGCAATTTATGCTTATTGCGCTTTTGCTTACTCCTGGCCATGTGATCCTGTTTGTGTTAACATAGTACTACATTTATGAGAAGGTTTTTATAGTCTTGAATCTAGCTAACATGTGACATTTTCAAATTGGGTATTCAGTACATCCAGTGTCAGTGAAATCTGTTTATGACTAACAGCGTTTTGCTCTTTTTTTATTCGTTCCTGTTATTTTTTTGTTAGGGAATCTTAACAGTCCAGGTGCAGACAGAGCAAGTGGGTACAGTGGCAATGCTGCAAAACTGGGTTTGGTGCCGTGTCCAGGAAAACAGTTTTCTGATTGAAGAAGCCACAATGGCCTGTTTAAAAACTTGCTACTCCAGGCCATGAGAGAGATGAGCATTGGGTCCAGTGGGACAAATCCCTTTATTTGACTAATAGAGTTTCTTATTTTGTCTTTAGATGGTAGTAGCTGGTGCTTTTTATTCTGTTTTGCTGTGTACTTTGTTACATTCTGAAACCTCTTATATTAGTCTATCGTATTACTTAGAAGTGTGAATCTTATTGGATAACTATCAAATTTGTCCCATATATTTAAAAAGTCATCGTTCCTTATGATTTGCATTTGTCTTCATAATGGTCCTGTAGATTGTTTAGGGCCCGGAGAAGAACTGCTTAGGGTTTGTTATAACCATCCTCCTGTTGCCTGTCAGCAATATGAGCAGTTGTATGCAGAGTACTATTTATTAGAGGGTTTTCCTATATTGAGGGTATCAGATGGTAAAAGAAGGATGGAAGACTTTAAAGTTGTGGCTGATGAATGTTTATCAGTGATGGAAACAATTTTAGCAAAGTAGCTGAAGAGGCCTTTTTTTAAGGAGAGGGTGACATCCTTTTTCCTTTGCCCCGTTTCAAAGTTGGGTCCAGGCTTGAACTAGGACAGTTGCTTTTAAATTTAGATCCAAAAGCCCCATGGCTGCCGAGAACAGCTTTGTACTTTGAGCAGTTTCAGGCTTGAAGTGCCAAGAGTGGGTGGTACTTGAGAATTAAAAACTTCCTTCTCTTTCTCCCCACCAAAAAGGAAACTGCTTTAGATGAGGATGTGGTTCCACTGCGAGCTGTGTTGCGGGGGGGGGGGGGGGGGGGGGGGGGGGGGGG
>JAVDPK010000858.1:1147350-1168648 GCA_034780415.1 Cichlasoma orientale | reverse complement strand
TGCGTGCTGTGTTGGTGCCCCCCCCCCCCACACACACACACACGCAGACTCTTTCAAAATGCTACAGATCATAGTTATTATTGAAATTGCCTTTGAAATACAGCTGAGTGAGTCATAGACCAGCAGTCCTACATTTATGGAAACACACCACGCTGTAGAGTATATGTGAAGTATATTTGCATCTCCGTGCTCACAATGAATGTTTTATTGTGTTCACAGATGAGCCAGTCAGCCCCAGTGTTGACCGGGAAGCCGCTCCTATTCCACCCTCTGCAGTTATATCTGTTGCACCATCCGTTGCTCCCTCTGGTCAAGGCTCACCATGTCCTCCCATTCGTCGCCAGCTGTCACATGACCAAGGTAAATGGCACTGGGTTTGCTGGAGAACGATTATGTGATGCAAGGCTTGGAAAATATGTATCAATAATAATCTCTTCCCTCCCCAATACAATTACGTAGATAATTACATTCTTTATCCCACTGGTCATTTATCTGAGGGCCTAACGTGGCTCTTACTAACACTCATGACCTGGGTTATAAAAAACAAAAAATTGCAGTTACTTCATTATTACTTCACCATTACTTTATAGAGTCACTGCGAAGTGCTTTGCTGGAGTCTGACTCAACAAGCAAAACTGAACGGTCCAAGTCCTATGATGAGGGTCTGGATAACTATCAGGAGGAGAGCAGGGGGTGAGTGCATCCTAAACTAAGTCATTACTCTGTTTTCCCTGCTTATATTGGGTTAAGGAACAGTCTGACATTTTTTTTATTTTATTTTTTTCTGTCTTGTCTTTTGTTCAACTTGTTTAGGAGATCTTCCAGTAAACATTTGCCCAGTTTCAGGGGGCTGAGAAAGGTGAGAAACTTTAGACTCAGTGGCATCATGTTTTATTTTTTAATGGCATTACACCGCTTTTTAATTTTACCCAAATCTATGAATCCTGTAGTTACTAGTCATGGCTGTTTTATCCTGTATACAAGATGGAAAGATTAATTTTATTCCTTCACCTTTATAAGTGGTGATGATTTTAGAAGTCACAGGATGGTCGGCTCTGAATTAAAACCTACACTTGGAGAGTCTTTAAAGCTCTCATCTGATATTCAGAGGTTTCCTTGGAAATATAGTTTTCCACATATTGTCCTGGAGCCCATCTAACTGTGACATCCCCAGTCTAAATCCACTTGGAGATCTTTGTTGCATGTCATTCTACCCTCACACTCTCCGCACAGTTCGTGTCATGCTCTTCTTTCAGCTAATAATGGCAGAAAAAAAACATGTCATATATTCACACTTCCAGGCTCTGGATGGGCACAAAGCATCTGGGGATTCTGGCTCTCGAAGGGAATCCTCTTCAGTCATCTTCTGTGATTCTTCCAGAGAAGGGCTACTTAACTTTAGGCAATTCAGCACAGATAAAAATAAGGTATTTCTTCACTCATGCCTTCATTTCATAGCTATAAATAACGCTAATGTTATGATGTGTAAGGATTTCTCCGTCTCTCTGCTCTTGCAGCGTGTTGGTGGAGGAATGAGATCATGGAAGCAAATGTATGCTGTTTTACAAGGTCACACACTGACCTTGTACAAAGACAGGAAAGATGCAGCGTCTCGCGCTTCAGGGCAATCCGAGGAGGAACCGCTGCGAATTAGCATCAAGGCCTGTCTGATTGACATCTCCTATAGCGATACGAGACGCAAGAATGTGCTGCGACTAACCACCTCAGACTGCGACTACTTGTTTCAGGCAGAAGGGAGAGACGACATGCTGTCTTGGATCAAAGACATTCAGGAAAACAGTAACCCAGATGAAGAGGTGTGTGTGCGCGCGCGCATGTAGTAAGACCAATGTTGTGTCCTTAACTGTGGAGCCAAGTCATGATTATGACCACACGAGTACGAGTTGATCTCTCATAGCCTGCCTGCCAGCTTAAGTGATTTGATATTTGCACTAAACTTTCTAAAGAGCAGCAGCTCCTTTGGCTGGCCTCATGCTTTTGTCATCTAATTCAAAAAAAATAAGATCAGGTCAGAGCATATTACTGTAGTACTCTTTTGATGCTAGCATGAAAAACAGGCAAGTTTAAACTACACCACACCATAGTTTTGAAAATAACAGCTGGCACGCCCTTCAGGTTAACAACAAAGAGACCCAGAGTCTGTCTTTGAATAAAATACAATGAACACGTTGCTGAGATGGAGAGGATTACAGCCTTTATTTATAAAATGGTTAACAAAAGCAAAAATAAGGTGTTACTTGAAACCTGTTCTACCTGGGCAGAACAAAAAACACAGGTGGCATTTGTTGGAGTGTGAGGGGAAATTTCCATTTCAGACTGAGAGGCTCCGCTCTGCAAGAACTCGTCGTTATATCTATTGGCGTCTCTCCAATCTCCAATAAACCTCTGATAAATCTCTGATCTCTCCAATAAACAAATAAATGAAGCCATAATCATATGATTTTTTCCCCTGTATTAGAGGAACTTTTTAATAATGTTTTAGTGCTTATTATTATTTCTACATAAATGGGCCTGTAACAAGGATTACAGTGGTTCATTCTGCTGTCAGGAGTGCATGAAATATAAGAACGTTTGAATGTCATTATAAAAAATTTAAACAGATGAAATAAACCACACAATCATAACAGTGAATAATCTGCTTATAAGCTTTATTACCTAATACGAAACATTGGGTGTAGGGAATCCTCGTCAGGAGTTTTCAGTTACATGTAATGACTCTGTTTGAAAACAGCAGCTATTAACCCCACGTTACCCATATAAAGCAGCAGCATGCGGCTCATCGGTGTTCATCTTTCCACAGCAGAGCTGTGATGTGTGGTTTTGAAATAAGCTCCATTTGGACTTATTCTTTCAAATTATTCTGTTAGCCTTGAGTAGTGCGTTATCTTTGCCTCACTTAGTTTCCTGTGTGTGTGGAGGACGGCTAAACAAACCTCACTGATAACGGGTTATGTTGGAGCGTCCTTGTTTTTTTTTGGGCTGATGGCTTTTACATTTTATCTTTAAACATTCAAAAGTTTATTTTTATTATGGTCTTAGTTTTAAGGTGATTTGTAAGTGAATGTTTGGATATAATGAATAAGTTGTGTTCCTCTTTAGGTCTGAAGGTAGCGTGCTGCCGGGCCCAGAATATATTCTGTCATTTGTTTTTTGTCCATTTAGAGTTTGCCCTCAGGTTTTATTATTTATTTTTATTATTTCATTTGTGTGTTTGTCCATGTTGTGGTTTCCTGGTTGCCACGTTAAATTGGTCCTGTGTTTGTAGTTTTAACTAATTGTAATCTCGCAATATAAAGGATTGAACTATTTTGTAAAAAATATTATAAAACCTTCATTGTATTGCATTTAGAAGAATTATATTTTTATTTCAAAGTCTTTATCTGTGTGTGTCTGCTGTCGCTACAGAACGCTGCTGTAAGCCGGGACCTGATCAGTCGAAAGATCAAAGAATACAACATGAGGTATGAAGGACTATGTTGCCCCCTGAGGGGCATCCAAAATACTGGACTACCAGTTTAAACAGTATGGCCACCTAAAGTTAATGTTGTTGGTTTTTTTTGTTTGTTTGTTTTTCTCCTTTCAATCTTTTGTTGTTGAACAGTGCACCCAGCAGCAGGTCTGAACCCTCACCCAAACCTACCCGGCAGTCCCTGAGCATCAAACCAGCCTTCCTGGGAGGCAAAACCGATGGTAAGCTCCATAACCCATATTCACCCAAAACTGGAGAGGAGCGGAGGGCGATGAAGGGTAGAGCCACCAGTTCTTAATGTTAAGATGCGTCATTTAGTGCAGTTAGACGGTGTGTAACTTCAGATATTTAATTTGTGTATGTTTGACCTGTCAGATGAATCCAGTCCACCACGGGACAGAGGTACTTGGAAAATTGCCATTCCAGGGATCATAAGGAAGCCATTTGAAAAAAAGACTCCAGCTGGCATTACTTTTGGTGTCCGGCTTGATGATTGTCCACCTGCACAGAGTAACGAGGTGGGTCTGCTGTTTTTTGTTTTGTTTTTTAAAGACCGTCCTAACAACGTTCAGACTAAGATGAAATGTTTCTTCCAAACTCATAAAATAGATCTTTACATCCAAAGCGATCACCTATTATAGCTCATTCACAGCAGCCGACAAATCTGGTGCGATTGATTATGGTTGCAGATTTTTTCCCCCCCCCCCTCATGTGTTCCCATTGTGTTTCGTGCAGAATGTTCCTCTCATTGTGGAGGTGTGCTGCAAGGTTGTGGAGGAGCGAGGTCTGGAGTACACAGGAATCTACAGGGTTCCTGGGAACAACGCTGCCATCTCCAGCATGCAGGAGGAACTCAACAGCAAAGGCATGAGTGACATCGACATCCAGGAAGACGTGAGTGACTGACAGTCAGGTTGCACAGTACAGTGCACCACTTCCCTGACAACACCTTTTCACGGTGATTGATTTGTACTGTAAGGACTGCTTTAACATACTGCTGTCTCAATCTGCTCTGCAGAAATGGCGGGATCTTAACGTTATCAGTAGTTTATTGAAGTCCTTTTTCAGAAAACTTCCAGAACCTCTGTTTACAAATGGTAAGACTAAACCCTTTAGAATCACAAAGAATAAAAAAATTCCTGGAATAATGTTGCATCTTGTGTGCAGTTTTTCTTTTTGTAATTGCACGTTAAGTTTTTCCTGATCTGTTCGCAGAAAAGTATGCAGATTTTATAGAAGCCAGCAGAATAGAAGACTCGGTTGAAAGATTAAAGGAGCTCAAGAGGCTGGTGAGTGAAAACTCTAATATGAGGAAGACCTATTTGAATAGTCATTACCATGAGGCATCCTATTCATCCTGAAAACTGGTCCCTCTTTGTTAATTCCTCCAGATCCGCGAGTTACCGGTTCATCACTATGAAACTCTGAAATTCCTTTGTGCTCACCTCAAGAGAGTTTCTGACAACTGTGAAAAGAACAAGGTATAAACATTAACAGGATCTCTGCGTTAATGCCGTTAGTTAACCCCATTCAATCCTTTCAGTCCTGTCTTAATCCAGTATTTCTCTGAGGATTTTGTCATTAAATCTGACCGACTTTTACCTCGTGTCTCTTAGATGGAGCCTCGTAATCTAGCCATCGTTTTCGGCCCTACGCTGGTCAGAACCTCTGAGGACAACATGACCAACATGGTCAATCACATGCCAGACCAGTGCAAGATAGTTGAGAACCTTATCCAGCAGTTTGACTGGTTCTTCGCTGACGATGATGTTGAGGACCCTGTTGTATGTGGCATTTAATTGTCTTTATTATACTTGATGGAAATGAATCTGTGTGAAGGAAACGAAAGGCACAGAAATGTAACCAGTTCTGCAGTTTCAGCTCGGTGGATCTTTTTTAATTGTTGGTTTTAAGACCTGCAGCTATACTGTTTTGAATCACCTGTAAATGGGAGATTGAAGAACATAGTGGAGCATTTGGCAGCTCAAGAGCCTTGTGTTTATACCAAAACATAACCAAAATGCAGCATATCCTGTTTTTTGTTTGTTTTTGTTTTCCTATTTTATGCATTGTGTTAAGTCACTTGTTTCCTTTTCCCCTCCAGACCACAGCTGAGCAGGAAAGTACAGTGCAGTCTCAACCTGTGCCCAATATCGACCACCTGCTCTCTAACATTGGGCGGACTGCACCCTCTCCTGGCGAAGTCTCAGGTAACTTAGCAGCAGTGTTTTTCCCCCACTCCAGCATCGGCACTGCAAATTTCTGCCATACCAGCAGTAATGTGTTTTATTAAGATTATAGTAGGTTAAAAGAGTTGTGTGGTAAAGACCTATTTTAAGATTAAATGTCTGTAGAGTGTCAATTGTAAATGCTAAAAGTACGAGCACCATCCCTTGTTTTTCAGTTCATATGCTTTAAGCAAAAACCAAACAGCCAAGTTTTATTTGTTTCAGTTAAAGCAAGTTTTTTTTTCAGTAACTTTGCAGTGGATTCATTGTTGTGGTCCAGCCACTGGAAACTTGCTGAAAAATTCCTTGCATTATGCCGAGCCTTTTCTTTATTCATTAGTTTATTTTTTGGATAAAAGTCTGTTTTGTTTGGATGTTGATGTTTATTTGCCCAAAATTAAACTGTCCTCAAGTTTTGTTTTTGTTCGTTTCTTTGCTTTACTCGTTTTCTTTCCTTTCTTTTCTTTTCTTTTTTTTTCTTGCTAAAGTCATTTTTTCTCCATGTGCTTTACCTGTGTTGAGACGACGACTCCTTTTCTTTCAGTTCTTTTCTTCCCCTCCTCCTCGTCTCACATAATCCCGGCATGTTCTTTCCCAAAGAAAATCTAACAAACAAAACGAAACAATGGAAGTTTTAACCCTTCTGACCTGTGCCCTTCTGTGTGTAGTGTGTTGTTTTTCTCCCTTATCCCTGTCCAGCACTCACACATTACCCAATCTTGACACAGGCCAAGTGGGCGGCGTCTATCACTCGATGATGTCACTGATGGACTCTGTTTTGTCAGTGATGGACAGCTGGGACTGTAGGAAGAAGGACGAGTGTTGTGCCCAGTGTAGCTGCCTAGTCTGCAGAAACCCGCAGCTCTTTTAAATTTGGGCGAAAGGAGGAAAAAAGATAAAAAAGAAAGAAAGAGAAGTCGATGTTTGTCATTTTTCCTGTGGTGTGCACGTCTCATATTTAAACCAATACCCTAAAATGAGGGGATACAGAGCGATGCTGCTGTTCTCTCTCTGAAAGCCCTTCTGCTGTCTCTTGTTGTCTCTTAAGCTGATCGCAAGGACAAGTAGCATGGTACGGTCAACCTCAGGTTCTCTCCCGGTCATGTGGCATAATCTGTCATGATGTTTGAGGGTGGGGGTCGTAGTGTTGGGACTGAGCTGGATGTTCCCCAGCACACATGCGTTTACACACAAACAAAAAACACATACAACCACCTCCCAGATGGAACGGTAGTTAGCGACTTACTGAAGCAGAGGCATTCAGGCTCAGCTTGCAGCTGGATGGAGCGGCAGTTAGGTAGACGTAGGGGTATTTGCTGTGACCTTTTTGTGTCGCCTGTGTCTTTTTGTTTGATTTGTCGTCTGTGATGTCAGTATTTCAAAAATCTTTCTTTGTTCAGTATTAAACTTTACATCGTCAACTATAGACCAACATTTTCTCATATCCTGTAACATAATGTTTATCTACATCAGTCACAATATGTGTCTTTCAGTCTTTGTACCAACCCTGCTCTGCACACTGATGCATGCACGCGCCTAAATTTGAACCCAAGTTCAATGAGGATTATAATAGTAATTGTCCCATTACTAATGCAGGAACTTTGAGGAGTCTAAGAATCGGTTAATTACAGTTGTGTGAAAAAGGTTTTTACTGGAGTCAATGCAGTCCTGTGAAAAACTGAGTACACCCCATGATTCAGTAGCTTGTGGAGCCACCTTTAGCAGCAGTAATGTGAAGTAATTGTTTTCTGTATGACTTTATCAGACTCTCACGTCATTGTGGAAGAATCTTTGCTCACTCTTCTCTTCAGCGTTGCTTCAGTTCATTGAGGTTTGTGGGCATTCATTTATGCACAGCTCTATTAAGGTCCTGTTCAATCAGGTTGAGGTCTGGACTTTGGGTCATACAGGACCCTTTATTTATTTATTTTTTTAAAGCCATTCTGTTGTAGATTTGCTGCTGTGCTTGGGGTCAGTGTCCTGCACTTTTGGCCAAGCTTTAGCTGTCAGACAGATGGCCTTATAGTTTAGAATACTTTGGTATACAAAGGAGTTCATTGCCGACTCAATGACTGCAAGGTGCCCAGGTCCTGTGGCTGTAAAACAAGCCCAAATTTTCGCCCATCCATCACCGTGCCTGACCTGCCTATGAGGTGTTTGTGCTGATGTGCTGTGTTTGGTTTTTGCCAAACGTGGTGCTGTGCTGCACTTGGTCTCGTCTGTCCAAAGGACATTGTTCCAGACATCTGGTTGTTTGTTCAGATGCAGCTTTGCAAACCTACGTGCTGCCGTGTTTTAGAGAGAGAAGGCTATTTCCTAGCAGCCCTTATAAGAAATCCAGACTTGTTCAGCCTTTTTCTAATTGTATTGTCAGAAACCTTCAAATTTAACTTGCTAAATGAGGCCTGTAGAGTCTGAGCTGTAGCTCTTGGGGTTTTTGCAGTTTCCCTGAGCACCCCCTCTGACACTGGGGTGAATTTGATGGAAAGTCCACTCCTAGCCCCAACCAGTCGTGGCAGATGACTGCCCCTCCCTGAGCCTGGTTCTGCTGAAGGTTTCTTCCTGTTAAAAGGGAGTTTTTCCTTCTCACTGTCACCAAGTGCTTGCTCATAGGGGGACCCTTTGACTGTTGGGTTTTCTCTGTAATTATTCTAGGGTCTTTACCTACAATATAAAGCGCCTTGAGGTGACTGTTTATTTGTCGCTATATAAATAAAATTGAATTGAATTGGAAGATTGTTTATAATTGAGATGTTTTAACACATACCTGAATGCTCCATACCCTTACGTGCTGATGGTGAATTAATTGAGTGCATTTGGTGTGCACGCTCTTCACAGGACTCCAGTGCGTCCTGGGAAAACGTTCTTTCACACGACTGTAGGAATTTTTGAAAAACAGTTGTTGGATTTAAACCAGAAAGACCAGTGACTAAATTTAATTTAGTTCAACTTTATTATAAAAAAATACACACTTGTGAACACAAAGTAACACGAGCAGTTCAGTTAAATGTGGAATTAAATCTGTCGATTGGATAAACTTGAGGAAAAAAGTTAAACATCAAATTGGAATCGAAACAAATTCTAAACAAAATCACTTTGAACTGTAACATTAAACTTTTCTCTATTCTGCAATTCAGTATTTTTTTTTTCCCATTCACATGGCCCTACACTTTAAATTGGCTTTCTTTCTCATAGTTCTTGGTGTTAAAAACATTTCTCGACTTAAATGTGACAGACTGGGTCACATATATTTTAGATCTGTCGTCAAATTTGCTGAAAGTGTCAGCACGGTTGTGCCGTAGAAAAGAAAATGTATATAATCATTAAATTCAGAGCAGATAACCGTTCCAAACAGCTTTCTGATTTTTATTTTTCATCGTTCTTTGCCTCCATTCATTAAATCAGCTTAAATATAAGTGCCACAGTAATCAAAAGAACAACTAGATGACAAATTTAAATGTTATACTCCTCACTAATGCCTCCTTTTTTTTTTTTTATATATTAATTTTTGGACTTATTTCTAATTTTCGATACAGCGTTAGCTCACACAGGAGTCATTGGATTCTTTATTTTTTGTTCCTGTGGCCCCATTGTTTCTGTACAAAGGCCTGCTTATCTTTGTCAGCTGCCGTTTGCATGTTTTCTGCATTTGAACAGTGAGCTCAAGTTTTGCAAACCTTTTTTGTTTCGCTTTTTATGTTTATAGTGACAGGCTACACGTTAAAGGGCAACATAGGATTTCACGTAGCTTGGAGTAAGAGCAAGTTAGACTAAAGTTTGCCTGCGGCAGCTGTGTCAGCCACAAAACACACTCACTGATCTGTTCAGCTCAGGCCCCTTAAGTCTCTCAGTCAGAGCAAACTCATCACGCCCTCTCCTCTGTGACGTCTTTGAGTTGGGAAAGAATGCCTACAGCTGGTTGGTGGCTACATGTGATGCTCTGTGACTGGCGTGTTTGTCCGTGATGTGCCGTCGATCCATCGAAACATGAGCATGAGCTGCTTTTCTATGTCTTGGTTTACTGCCAGGTTTTCACTTCCTCTCCCCCTCATTATTCATCTCAGGCCTCTTCTGCTGCCTTCTCCACTTTTTCATATACCGCTTAGCATAGCTACACGTCTTTCTTTCTCTCTCGTTTTTCAGACCAAAATGTGTCATCTGCTTTCATGTAGCTGCTCTCATTATATCCACTGTATCTGTCACTTTCACTCTGAGCAAACTTTGAATCTGCCTCTTCTCTTTCTGTATCTTGTCTGCTTTGAGAAAGTCCTAAAGGTGTGAGACTTTTACTAATGAATCTCTTGTTTTTAATGCAGACTCAGCATGTAGTGAAACCTCCAAATCAAAGGTAACGTCCTCCTCCCCCTCTTTTCTTATTCCTATGTCGGAGCTGTTTTATAATTCGGAGTTCCCTTTTTAACGATGCTTTAATGCCATTTTTGTTGTGTGCATCAGGGCTTGTGGGGGCCGGGG
Source organism: Cichlasoma orientale (assembly GCA_034780415.1). NCBI lineage: Eukaryota > Metazoa > Chordata > Actinopteri > Cichliformes > Cichlidae > Cichlasoma > Cichlasoma orientale. Next base: position 1,158,457 of record JAVDPK010000858.1, on the reverse strand, counting down.
AAGGATCAGTGTAGCAAAGAAATGCTTCGCTCCTCCTTCTTCGCCAACCGCAAACGCAAGAAGCCCAAGGACAAAGCTCATCCTAGCAGTTCAGACGATGACCTGGACGCTGTGTTTACAAAGAAGGAGCTACCAAAGGAGAGCCAGCAGCAGCCTCTGTGGTCCCCGCGCAGCCGGACCGATGAAGAGGAGGAGGAGGAGCAGACGGATGAAACCAGTGAGAAGGAGAAGGAAAAGAACAGTTCAGAGGAGCAGCTGGACATCACCAAAAGGAAAGAATATCTCTCTAGCAGCTCAATGTCACAGCCCTCTCCCTCCCTGCCTCCAGAATACATTTCCTCCGACCTCCAAACTGGATTCCCGTACCCCTCGCCTTCCCATTCCCCAGACCTCAGCTACCGCATGCCGATGGTTCACCAGTCCTCTCTCACAGACCCGCCATCCAACTACGACGACACAGTGTCCGACCTCGGAACGATGAACAGCACCAGCTCTCAGGCGTCAGTGCCCAGAATGAGGCGCGGCAAGGCGGTGGCCCTGGGTACAGAGGCGTGCCCCAGCGGACTGGGAGCAGAGGTTTGCTCCATTACCTCAGACTACTCCACCACATCCTCTATGACTTTTCTGACTGGAGCTGAGCTCAGCACCCTCAGTCCGGAAGTGCAGTCTGTGTCTGAGAGCAGGGGCGGAGAAGACGCTGATGATGAAAGAAGTGAGCTCATCAGCGAAGGAAGGCCAATGGAGACGGACAGCGAGAGTGACCTGTCTGTGTTTACTGTGGGTAAAGTCGACCAGCAAGAACTGCAGGAAGCTCCTCGACCCCTCCCCTCACACAGACTCATCGAGTGTGACACACTCTCAAGAAAGAAAGCTGCCCAACAGAAAACCAACAGCGAGTCCTCACTGGACGGCGCTCGTAGCGATAAAGATTCCAACGGACCGCCGCGTGTTTCGGGATCAGTTAAAGGTCGTTCCACCGTAAGCCTCAGCACTGCGTCCCGGAGCGAGCTGGACAAAGCAGAGCCCACGTGGAAGTTGAAGATCACAGACCGACTGAAGGTGCGCATGCGGATGTCTGTGGATGACATGTTTGGTGTGGGCAGCCAGAGGATTCAGTCCTCCGAGGGCCGCAGCAAGAAGAAGAACATCAGACGCAGACACACTATGGGCGGGCAGAGAGACTTCGCAGAGCTGTCAGTTTTGGGAGACTGGCCACAGCAGGTTCACATTGGCTCGGGCTCACGGTCGGAGCTGTCGGCTGTGGACCGGCTGAAGCCTAAGTGCAGCTCTCAGGACTTCTCCATCGGGGACTGGATCGCCCGCGAGCGCCATCGTACCAGCAACCCCGAGGTCAGCCTGGACTTCTCTGAACAGCAGAACGCCGGAGCCTCGTCCTCTTCTGATCTCCCACCTCGTCCTGCTGAGGCGCTGAACGGGGACGTCCCCCAGAGCAGAAATCTGAGCCTTTCGGCCACCGCTCACCCACATAAACTCGCCAGTTCCCAGGTGGTCCATTCGCGCTTCTATCAGTACCTGTGAGAGGTGTGTGTGTATGACTGTGTGTGTTCTCCATCTGTGAGATGTATCTGTACTCGGGGGTCTGTCAGTGTAGTGTCTATTGTGTGACCAATGTTAGTGAATGAGCATGTTGTACAAAAAATGTCCAGAGTGTGTGTGTCTGTATGTGGTGTGAAAAGAGAATTACTGCACACAGGGATCGTTGATCTTGCTCATGTTTAAGGCATGGAACAAAATGTTGTTTATATCCTTTTTTTTTTTGTTTCTTCTTTTTTCTTTCTTTCTTTTTTTTTTTTTTTAAATGAAAAATGACTTTGGGATGGCTCATCAGGAGGATTTCCTCCCTCCTTGTACTAATCCCAGAGAGAGGACCTGTTGCTCGTGAAACAATGAGTCTGTGAAGTATGTTCAAGGAAGTGTGAACACTCGAGATTGTTTTAAAGGTTTAGCTAAGTGGCTTTAAGGATGAACTGACTTAGAATGAATAGGAAGTAGTAGAAAGGACAGATTTTTAGAATTGCAGAGTAACTATTTTTGTGTAACGAAAGTTGCAATGTTCAAAGTCAGTGAGTCTGTCAGTAACCAAATGAAGAATGTACAGACATGCTTGCTGTAATACTGACTAAAAGCTTTAGATGCTTGTGTTTCATTCTAAAGTGTACATATCCCTATTTTTCTGTGTACTTGAATTGTGTTTTTGGTACAGCCTGTGTGTGTGTGTGTGCGCGCGTGCGTGCGTGCGTGCGTGCGTGCGTGCGTGTGAGACTGCCTACAAGTTCTCTGCTGTCAAAGGGGCCTTTCCAAAGGTACAAAGGTGACAAGGAGACACTGGTCTTATGCAAATGGAAATATAGTTCATACTCATCCCTGCTGTGTGGTTTAAAGAGCAGTGAACAACATCCCTCTGATGCAAGCTATGTTTTAGTGTTCGGAGTTCACACACCTGTCAGTGACTGCAAAGAAAAGAAAGTTGGACAAAGAAGAAAATGGGTAATCGAACCAGAAAAATCATGTTTTCTTCACTAAAGAAAGTGCCTCACAATGAAATGTTTAGGGTGCCATATTGTCTTTGTTGAGATACACGAAGATGTTACTGTGAATGACATTTTTATTGTTGACTCAGTCATTCTACAGGTTAAGAAAATGCCGAGCTTCCATTCCTTAGGCATTCCACTCTGGTCTTAATGTTTTATACATACTTTTCTCCTGTTTTTCTTTTTTTTTTTTTGTTTGATTTTTAACAGAACTTGAATTTTAAATATTCATTGTAAAATAAGTAACTTAAATGTACATATAAATGCCATGTTTTAGCTGCTTTATTTTTCATTTCCATCAGATTGCAAGTTTAAGTACAGTATTGTGAGATGACGGCGATGATCACGAGGCCTGTGTGGGTGTTGTGGGCAGTTCGGTACTTCTCTGTAGTGAGAGGTTCCCTGCAGGAGGAGGATCATTTGTATCAATGTGGTGTTCCTCTTGATTGTAAGGGGGTGTGCACAGACTCCTGAAACACTGGAAATAAAATTTTGTCAATGGCAGATCTCTTTGCACGCTTTCTTTTTTCCTCTTTACAACTTTGTATAAGTGAGGTTAGGATGGCCTAATACTGAAAATTTAATAGTGAAATTCAACACTTTTATTGTTGCACCCAATGCAACAATAAAACATTAAAACAATTTTAAATGGACAGCTCACCACAAACTCGGCATGTTTTTCCTCTGCTGCTTTTTATCCAGCGACGCAGTTTTGCAGAGAACGGCTGCAGAATCGTCTGCATTGAATATAATGGAAGTAAAGGGCACTTCCTCTGCCGTGCTCAGGATTTCTGAAAATAATGACCCGTCACCTCAAAAAAGATCCACAAACTATGTTCATGCAGAATATTAATTTTACTGAACTACCACCAAGCAGATCAGTGCGTGAAGAAGCTTGCATTTAGTAGTTTGTTAGAAAATAGTTACTAGAATAAGGAAGGTACATAAATGTAGTCAGGTTTTTTGTTGTTGTTGTTTGCTTGTTTAACAGTGACATTGCATATCTTTCCTTATTTTTTTTTCCACGGTATCCATGAAACTGGACGACTCGCACAATGTCAGACAGATGGATATACACACTATATTGCCAAAAGTACCTCATTGACCCTTTAAGTTTGCTGTTACGCTTGGCTCAGTTGCATTTAATAACGAATAGTTGAAGTCCCGATACCTGTCATTTAAAACAAAGTGAAATGATAGTACTTGTTATCTTTAAAAAGTAGTAGAGATGCCATTTGGCAATAGGGCTGCACACAGAAGGCATTTGCACATGTAAGTAAAATCAGTGATGTATGAATTCCATCCAGCTGTTTGTTTTATGCTGCTGCTCGGTGTGCATTCTAGTGCACCGTAAACTTGTAAAAGTGCATTCAGTTGTCAAACTTAAATACACGCACAGCTATCATAGTTAGTAATAATGACTTGGCATGGTAAGGGGCCTGGTAGGCATTCAGCTGACGGGGTTAAAAGAATTCCACCTCCAATTGTACTGCAATACTTGTACTGCACACAAGAGGGCGCAGTAACCTCAGTAAACTACACTCACAGGCCACATCATTAAGTAAATATGTTCAACTGTTTAATGCAAATATGTAATCAACCAATCACACGGTTGATCACACCTCTCTAGGGTTTACGGAAAATGGTCTGAAGAAGAGCAAATATGCAGTGAGCAGCAGTTATCTGGGCGAGAATATCCACCAACATTCTTCGAGCTTTGAGCTCAAACTGAAAACTCAGAACTCAAAAAACCACTCGTTACACCCCAACGCATGCAGAAGAGCATCTCTGAACACACAACAGGCAGATGGGCTACAGCAGCAGAAGACCACACCGGGTGCCACTCCTGTCAGCTAAGGACAATAAAAAAAAGAACAAGATCGGAAAAATGTTGCCAGATCTTTTGAGTGCCAATTTCTGCTACAACATTAGGATCAGAATTCGCTGTAAGCAACATGAAAGCATGGATCCATCCTGCCTTGTATCAATAGATCAGGCTGCTGCTGGTAATGTTGGGGATCAAAATCTGCAGCGACTGTGTGATACTGTCATGTCAATATGGACCAAAATGGCCAACCGGGACTCCAATTCAGTACCAGTGAGGCGTAATTAATGAAGTGGCCAGTAAGTGTATTGATCCTGCACCCTGTTTTAGTTTCTACACTAAAGCAGTGGTTCTCAAACTTTGTTTGGCAGGCCCTACTCGAGAAGCTGGAAAAGGTCAACACCCCACATCCCACATCCCACTATCAACCATCAACAGCCAAAAAGTTTCCTTTCATAAAGGTCAGTGCATTAGCATCAGTACACCATTCAACCTGCCACTGCACTACAGTGATGTAAGGTCATAAATGAAGCCAGTGAAAAGATACATTTCAAAATGCTTTATATACAAGTTGCACATACAACATAAAGACTCAAAGAATATGTTTTATACACTTTGTACATCAGTTGACTAGAAACCACTGACAACAGAAGTGATGTGAGGAGAGAGAACACACAAAGCAGACAAAGTAATTCACAAAATAAGAATGATAATTAAAAACAAATCAGCATAGTTAACTCACCAGTTTGGATAGTAAATACAGAGAAACTGCAAACTAAATATTGTTGGTTTTGTGTCGGTATAACAGCCTCTTTCCAGCAGACGCGCAGATATCTTCTATTCAGCTCTAAGTTTTAAATGTGCCAAACCTTTGCTCATAAATAACCAAGGCCTTTTCCATATTTACTCATTTTCAGTGTCATGTGGGCTCCTAACATGATCACTTCACCCACAGTAAGGCACAGTGACTAAAAGGGGGGGGGGGTATTTAGAAATAAGAACAGGAAATTTTCACACCATTTTTGTACAGATATATATATATTTTTGGAGTACAACACAAGTTAAACATTGTGCCTTTGTTTTGTAAAGCAACTAAGGACTGATGCAGCCACTCCGACACGGTACAACTGTAAGACACTGAACAGAGAACTCTGAGAAACAAGTATCAATAATCATACTCATGAACACAATAATCGGTAAGTTAGTTGGCAAGGTTATGAGAAACTGGCGACCTTTTAAAAGTTACATCTCAACATGATGAGCTTATCTTCACAGGGCGATATTTGGTGCTGCGAAGCACTGGATCGGTGTGCCATTTGTGTAATGGAAACGCAACGCCGAATGGATGTTTTGTCGATCCTCTATTTGTCCATCAGAGGGAGTGCTAGTCCATTAATCAGAGAGAGAGACTGTAGCCTGGTGACTGTTCACGTCTGAGATTTATTCAGCCTCCATCTGACTGGTTTCCCTGTCAGCAGCCAGCACGAGGTGAGGAGGAGGGATGTAGGCCGAGGCCCTTGTTGCACATGCAGGTGCTGCACTTCACTGGAGCTAAAATCAGATTTGACAGCAGGTGGTGCGGATTTACTGGGTTAGAACGAACAATCTGTTGCATATTGTGCTGTAGTATCTGACCGGGGCTGCTCGGAGGGTCAAAGTTTAACTGTCACTCTCGTTCTCGTCCTGTTGCTCCTCCATCAGTATCTCTGGTAGCCGGAAACACTCCTCGAAGAAGTTGACCAGGGATTGGCTCAGGTGCTGCTGTGTCCCCTCACCGTGTAGGAAATGTCCCTCATCTGGGTAGATCTGCAGATAAATACAGAGAAATTCATTTATACTATATATATTAATTTTGCTCCACCTTCCATCCACATATCATTGCTGCAACTTTTCAAATTTTGGATGGGATCATTCTCACAGAGAACAGAACAAAAGGCAGCCAAGATCCAAGGAAGAGCTTTGAATGTCCTTCAGGAAGCCTGGAGAACTGTTCCCGAGAATTAATTACAGAAATTATAAGAGAGTTCAGGCTCTGCTGCAGAATAACTGTGGCCATGCCAAATATTAACTTTGAAGTTCATTAAAATTGCTCGAACTGATTTTTTCCTTACATGCTGTATTTATTAAAAAGCCTCTCTGGTGTGTCTTGCCGGCAGAAAAGCCTGACGGCACACTTCTCGTGCACGTCAGGCAATGGCATGAAAAAAGTGATTGGTCAGTTCCAGTGATGTCCTGGAGCAACACTGATTATGATGTTGCAGGAAAAACACCAGCACAGCAATATTAGACATGTGCATAAATATAGTGCATTACAACACTGTGCATAAATATAAATACAGTGTAAATAACTGAATGAAAATAAGCGTTAGTTGCAGCGTGAGAGAGCTCGAGAGCTTTATTGACAGAATAACATCACGTTTACAGACACACTCGTTATTCGCACCAGTGATTTCAGACACTGTGGCTCACCTGCAGAGTGTAATTGGCCTTTTCGCTGATTAAATGGTTGATGAACTTGGCTGTGTGCTGGAAGTGAACTTTCTCTGTGGTGGTGAAGATGATACTGCAGTTAGACTCTCATACACACATGTACTGCGGTATTTAGGAAAAGAAGCGCTGCGTCCTACCGTCAGCAGTCGGGTGAATTATTAAGTACTGTTTCTCCAGCAGCTGACCCGCTCTGTGTGCTAAATTTGCCATCTGGAGGAAAGAGACAGAGGGATATCCTCCATGTAATTAAGGTGTTCTTTCAGAAAGATCCCTAACTCTGACTCTGAGCGTCTTGATGCAGGATCGTTATGTGGAGACAAAAAGGGTGGACACTTTACCGTGTATACCCGGGGATCCGTCTTCGCGCCCAGGTATCGCTCCGAAAATGCAGATGCTGCAATTTGCAGTAAAGAAAAACTCGGGTTAGAAAGATTGAACGCCTTTTACGTTGAAGGCTTACGTAGTAGAAGATTTATCGTAAAGTTGTACCATAAAGCTCAAAGTCTGTGATGGGGGAGACTGCTGTTCCACATTTAAGCTGGGTGAACTCTTCTGAGCTCAAAAGCAAAGTTGCTAAATAACCCCCATAGGCCTGGAAAAGAAGGTGACACACACGCAGTGACGTGATTAAAGTCCACTTTGTGACAATAACTGCCAAGTGGCGTGTATTTGTATAAAGGCACACAGGTGAGTTGAGATTAAATAGTGTCTCTCTGAGCATCTTCTTACCTTTCCATAAACTCCCATTCGATTCTTATCAATGTAGGACTTCTCGGATATGAACCTGAAAATGAAGGAAAAATGGTCACAGCTTCAAAACTATTTATTCATTCAGCTTCTGTCATTTTCACTGTTATGCTTCAAGTCTGACTTGAGTGCCGCCAGCTGGTCCCTCTCCTCCAGTTTCCCCAGATTCTTGAGGACCTTGTGGAGGAGGTTGGTGCCCTGAAAGCCGCTGCCGTGGCCGTCGACACGGAGGACGACTGTGCTGAAGCTGCTGACCAGAACGGTGGCCCAGTCCACCTGGAACTGCTCCGTCACCATCTGCCCGCCGGGCGTCCCGTCCCTGTGGGGAGACGCACACACAGCACGATAGCAAAAAAACAGGCTCGACTGCACAGGAACAGGCGTAAAGCGTCCAGTGAGTGGCAGTTTTCACGTGTTTTTTTTTTTTTTAAAACTGCACAGAAACATTTATACTCACACCAGCAGCAGTAAAGGGTAAGTAGCTGTTTCTACAAATCCAGCTGGCTTCAGAATCTGCATCGTCAGAACTGGAACAGAAAAGACGGGATCAATGGCGAACTTCCAGCACAGACTTTTCAGTTCTTCTCTCATTAGAGTGCACGTGCACGCAGACGGACACGTACTGTAGTCTTCCATTTTGATGGTCTCATATTCCACTCTGGGCATCTGCATGTTGTTGTAGGTGTTGTTTAGTCTTTCGTTTGTCTCCACATCAAACACCTCTGCAGTTCAAGAGAAATACCTGTTATAATTTCTTGAGTGCAAATATTCTCATCATTAAAGACATATATTCACAGTGAATTCAGTACGCGGTGACGCAGGCGACACTCACTCTCTTTGTCCTCGGTTCTATAGACGGCCACACTCGGTATATCCGGGCCTTTAAAGAACAATGCGGGGGGAAAAATGATCAGCTCACGGAAATGTAATAATAGAGTTTATTGGATAAGCATGATAAAATATCACATAACAAGATGCTGATAAAAGGCTCAAATGCCTCCAGGAAGGCAATAATAAAGCCACTGAAACCCTACCCTTCTCTGCGGCAGAATAATCTTAAAACAGCCCTCTCAGCCGGCTCTGCAGTTAATAATCTGCTTCTGTCCCATGAGGAAGTAGATTATTATTTCACAATGGAGCTAATCTCCAAAGATCCAATTAATGAAGAAAGCCACTGGCACTTTTCCTCTCCGGAGTGAGCCCCTTAAACAAATCAGCTTCCATAGAAACCATGATGATGTTGCTCGGCGTTGAAGCCGAAAAGGGCAGAAAAAAATACAAAGACAGAGCGTCTCTGAGGAGCACCAGAGCCATCTACTAAATAACAACTAACCACTGAGCTTATTGTCTGCTTCATATAACAAACACTAAATGCAGAAAGCCACATTGTGTCTGTTAGGACTGTTTGCAGACAGTCAGACAAGTTGTTTATTCCTGCGGCTAATCAGGAGGATCCTGCAGTGGTTTGAGGTTATCTGCTAATGTCCAGTTCGATATAAGCTCTCAACCTGACATGGAGCACTAACTCAATTACACCTTCTACTGAGCACGCTCTCTGCCTCTCCCAGGAGGCCTTCACTGTCAGGAGTGCTGTTATGTAAAACTCTCTCAGCGCGAGACCTTCTCAAGCGATTCAAGGTAAAGGAGGCTCACCTTTACAGTTGAGCAAGAAGTGCCGCATGTCGTGGCTGAATGAAACATCCACATAGCCGCACTTGAACTCGCAGGACAAGCAGCAGCGGTTGAATGGAGGGGTTGTGTCAGCACTGTAGGACGGCGCAGAGTAAATAATGTGCACTTAAAGCAGCACTCGAAGAAATCACCCAGATGACTTCTATTAAAGCCCTACCTGTACAAGTGTCGTCGCTTGGGGTCATCCTCTGTGCTCAGGAAGTATCTGTGAATCATCCGAACAGCACTGTCAGACAACAAAAGAGCCGGGACTGACTTTAAAAATGTGAAAAACATCTTAAGGTCTTACATGAGGTTCCTCTCATGACTGTAGGCCAAGATCTTGGTGACATCCCAGTCTCCGGAGGTCAGGGACTGAAGGATGTCTGTGCTCGTGTTGGGCTACAGGAAAATAACAGAGACACTCAAACAAAAGGACAGAGGAAAAATATTAGAATGACTATTTTACCGTTACATACCCGAGAGGTGGACATAGAGATGTGGAAAAACTTTCCCCTCCCGCCCTGAGGGATCGCCCTGGTGAAGAAGAACTTGTGTCCGTCTTTGGAAAAGAGCGGCGGTTCGTTCTGAAGGGAGGAGCGAAATTACAAAAACTGGGCTTTTAATGTCTGCTGTCAATGTGTTCATTCACAAAACAGTCTGTTTTTTAACCATCAAGACTTTCATCACATACCTGTCGGTGCAACCACTTATCGCTCTCATCCTCATGTTTCTGAAAAGAAAAAGAGGATCTGGGCTGAAAGATTTATTCAACAAATAGCATAAAAATAAAAAAGACGCATCTTGACAGATTCTGCCGTTATACAGTGAAAGTAAACGGTACACCCAATCATTCAGTAGCTCATAGAACCACTTTTTGCAGCAATAACTTGAAGTAATTGTTTTCTGTATGACTTTATCAGTCTCTCATCATTGTGGAGGACTCCTCGCCCACTCGTCTCTTCAGCGTTGCTTCAGTTCAGGTTTGTGGGCATTCATTTATGCACAGCTCTCTGCTCGGTCCTGCTGCAGCAGTTCAGTGAGGCTGTGGTCTGGACTTTGACTGGGCCACTTCTTTTCTTTTTCAGCCATTCTGTTATTTTTTCACTTAACTGTATATTTTTGCACAGTCTCTACTTCATCCTGCTGGAAAACTGCAGCATATCTGGCAGTGCCACACGAGACATGCGAGGGTGGCCAAAAAAAACCTGACAGGTCACAACCGGGATTCAAACTGGTGAGCTAAAGCAAGTGCAGTGTGACTTTAACGTGATATGTGACTTGAAAGTCATGATTTGTGCTGGTAGAAAATAGCACCCTCTAAACGAAGGTAAACCGAGACGAAGATTTGTGTAAAATTTCTAACACTGAAAGGTTTCTCTTTTTGTTTTATGTAATAGAGTGGAATGATAGAATACAGTACCGTATCACCCCAATAGAGCACTTCGCTCTCAGACTGCTGGCTTACTCGTGGTTCCTAGGATACTTACGAGTAGAAAGGGAGGCAGAGCCTTCAGCTTTCAGGCCCCTCTTCTGTGGAACCAGCTCCCAGTTTGGATTCGGGAGACAGAGCCCCTCTCTATTTTTAAGATTAGGCTTAAAACTTTCCTTTATGATAAAGCTTATAGTTAGGGCTGGATCAGGTGACGCTGAATCCTCCCTTAGTTGTGCTGCAATAGGCCTAGGCTGCTGGGGGGGTTCCCATGATGCACTGAGTGTTCCTTTTCATTCACCTCTGTTTACTCTGTTTATACCCCACTCTGCATTTAATCATTAGTTATTATTAATCTCTGGCTCTCTTCCACAGCATGTTTTTTGTCCT
>JAVDPK010000858.1:1128409-1147250 GCA_034780415.1 Cichlasoma orientale | reverse complement strand
TATCTATCTATCTATCTATCTATCTATCTATCTATCTATCTATCTATCTATCTATCTATCTATCTATCTATCTAAATAGAGTGGTGCAACATTATGATGATTCACTGCATCATAATTAAGCTTAAAACAACACAAAGTATTTTTCCTGCTGAACACCAGGGGGGCACAGACTAAGCTGATCGAGCATTTATGAGCTCGGGCGGCAGCTTCCTACTCTCTGCGTTATTAAGGTTACAGAGGGCGCAGCAGAGCTGATAAATTTTGCATCTTTTCAATTTGACTCCCACGCAGCCTGATCAGTTTGTGTTGCATAGCTCAAAGACTGAATCCAAGCATTTGCATTTTGTCATCTAACATCTGTTAGGAGGAGGACGATCACAGTCATTGTTAGTCGAAGTAACTGCAATGTTTATTTGAAGCCGTGCGGACCTCCATGTGCACTAGAAACAGTCGGGTTTGATAGTTTCATATTTTCCCTGCTCATTTTCATCTGTATGTTTGAGATATTGCAGCTCCCTCAGCAACTAACTCAAACCCATCCCTCAGGTGTATCCTACAGGTATAGTACACAGTTCGATAAATGCTTAACTTTAGATATGGAGGCACTACACTTGTCAGACTTTTTGTTTCATTTTGCTTTTTTTTGTTCTTTATGAATCATTTCTGCGCCTCCCTTGATTGTTGGCTTTTTGGCTTTAGGCTTGTTCTAGCAGGCTGGCCATGTCTGACTCGACTATCAATATTTCTCATCGTTAATATTCCTCTGACTGTTCAACCCCGCTGTTTTGTTTTGTTATAAGAAACTATTATCACCACTGTATGGGCAAATAACAAAAAATGTGCTACCGATCAAATATTTTACATTTACATTTAATCAAATAAAGTTTTTTTCATGGATAAAATCTTAAAAACCTAAATGAATCCAGGTGTTCTTCTCACCCAGCAGCTAAACATATGTTTTGAATTCTTTCAACAATGAAAATAAATCTCTGTTTGAGCCCCAAAAATGTGGCGTATCATTTTCGGTTGTTTTTCTTTCACCCTTCTGTCACGTTCATCCCAAACCAGCTTGAATAAGCCTGAAGACTGAGCTGGTCTTCCACCATTTAACGAAGATGTTTTGCTGCAGGACGAACCCGGGCCTTCCGGTGCTGCTCGTCTTTGCCTCATAATTGCGATAACAGTATAAACTGCTGCAGTCCTAATGATGCGTCAGAGGGTTTGGTGACACAGGCTGCTCCAACACTTTCTTTGTAAATGCAGAGTGTTTGTGAGGATTCCTCAAAAAGTTTGGGCACCTGCGCAAATTCTTTGTAAGTTTCAAGGCTTCCTTTAAATCCGCTTCTGCAGGAAATATGTCAGTTATCCAATCTCTTAATCCCTGAAAAAGGCCTGGTTTCTTTTAGAATTTATATGATGATGCCTAATTTTTTTTTAACTTGAACAGTTTAACGTTATTAAATGGAGTTGAAATGCCTAAAGTTGAAAAATAGGTTGAAAAATTGGGGCGTTCTGACCGGTTGTGTGCATGTCGGACTTCGATGCTGAGGTTGTGTTCTGTGTGATGCCTGTCATAAAGTGTCTGGACGTGTTGTGCGTTTTGACGCAGGAGTCGGATTTTAAATGTCAGAAACCTGTTTGCTCACTCACCGCTGAGCCATTTAGCGTCTGGGTCATGGATGCGAAGGTCCGGACCGAAAACATCTTCTATGGTTACTTTCTTCTTAAGGGCGAGGCTGTCATCTTCACCTGTCGGAGCATTTCACAAAAGGATAAACATGCATAAATTGAGCATGGCACACAGAAGGCCACATATTTATATTCATAAAAGATTCTGCAGTGAAACTCCAAGGAGGCGTCTTTCAGTCTTGCCAGATTTTTAAGCATTTCGATCGAGTAGGTTTGAAAGTTTCGGAGTAAAAACTGAAGGAAACCTTCAGTTTTTTATCAATATGTTTGCTTTATTGTGCACTGCTCTTCTGCCTGTGGAGGTGGTGCCTCCAACATCTATTCCCTGCTATAGGTGGGTCAATCTAGCGCAAAGTACAAACAAGAAAGGGGCCCCTCGTATTGCTCTATTGCTCTGAAAGCATCACTTCCCAACTTCCTGCTGAGTTTTTCAGGAGCAGGCTGGTGACTTGTTCCCCTCTCAAAACCCAAAATGAGATCTGAAGCTGACAGCTGAACTGCAGGTGGAGCAGACAACAGGGGAACAACAAGTGAGTGAGTCTGGATGTAAGAAAGGAAAAATGGTGAATATTTGAACCCTTTTGGCATCTTATAGAACACTTTTACTCAGGAAAGCACTGTAAGAACAGGAATTGTCACGATGGCTGACAGCCCGGTCTTACTGTACAAAACGGGAAGTTGACAGATTCTTCGGCGCTCTTCACGTTGCGACTGAGCGGCGAGATCTGAGCGAGTAAATACCACATCGAGTGTTGTCGAGTGTTTACTGACTTGAAACATCACAGAAATTCTCTTGCCTGGTAAGAATCTGCAGAGCGAGGGGAGAAATCTAATTTCCAGCACGAGGCAAACAGCGTTCTGATGCTTTGCCAATCTGACAAATGGCTGGGGTTATTACAGCACAATGATCTCCATTAAACAGGCCTGAATGACATTACACATTAAAAGGGCCATTACCTAGTGAGACGATTACTGGTAAAACTGGCATAAAATCGCAGGCAGAGAAACGATGTCCTCTGTAAAACCTCGCCCCCGTGGAAGGAAGGTTATCAAATCAAGAAAGCTGCACGAGACGCGAGAAAAAAGCAGAAAATTAAAGCGATTTCATCTGAGGCGTGTTTACAATAGGGAAATTCAGCAAACTCCTCTTTTAGTGTTATGCATTCATGTAGATTTTTTTTGGTGTGAGCTGCACAGTTTTGGCAGATATTGCCTATATTAATTAAATTAAATGGCACTGGCCTCGTGGTGCACAAAGTGCCAAAAAAATACCTTTAGAAATCCAGCAGCAGCGTCTCTTTCCATTAACCATAAAGCATTAAACCGGCACTTTAATGTAGGAACCATTGTCTTCCCACCATTACAGCTCAGCTAAGATGGACCCCTTTAATGCTTGCATCCTGTCTCGAGCACGCGCCTCTCTTTACGGGCAGATGGATGCGCCTTTCTGCGCACCACGCGTGCAGAATTTGTGTGTCTCCAACAACAGCTGGAGCGCTTTTCTCTCGCCTCACCTCGATTACTCGACAGGAAATTTAAAAGCTTCACGTATTCTAATGGATTTTGGTGCGACATTAGGACATAGCCCAACAAAGATTCGCTCTTTATGAGAATCCAAGGTTTTTGCTGCTATTTTCACACAATCCTAATATCCAGCATTTGAATTGGGAGGATTTTCACGTTTAGTATTTTACACAGTCAGCTGAGGTGATCGTGTAGCTTCGTCGGAGCCTTGCGCTCTCAGAGGTTCATCTGACTTGTCTAATGTGTTTTGCTATTCAATTTGAGACCAAAGCTCTGTGGGTAGAAAACACATGTACTGAGGCAGAGAGCAACTGCACAGATGTGCATCAGGGAATACTGTGTGTACTGGCATCTCCACCGGGAGATTTATATCTCGTTTGTTTGAATACGAGCTATCAACATCTCAGAAAAATTACAGACCTTAATGACATTTGGTGGCATGCCGAGTGTGTATTCTACAACCTTACTGCAAGTTAAGACTGTCACTTTTGTGTGAGTTTAAATCCTCGGCGTAGTCTATTATGAAGGCACTGGATGGGTATTTTGATGCCGATTAGACATTATTTTTCAATAAATATAATAACTTAAGAGGATTATGCATTCTTAGCATCCTTGGAAATGCACACCCACTGACTGTTAGCATAGCTGCATGCAAGTGTGTGTGTGTGTGTGTGTGTGTATGCGCGTGTTTCCTAAAGGGTGCATACCAGGGCTGAGCAGGATAACAGAGGTGACAATCAGAGAGCAGATGACTAGGATGACCAGCAGGGCTATGGCTATTCCCTTCCAGTTCCTCTGAGGTGGGGCACTGCCAACAAGGTCCTGAAAAACATAAACGTTAAATTGCAATGTAAAATACCACCTTTCAAACAGACATGGGAAGCAAATAAAGTGATTCGAGCTCTACTATCCTGCTGCACTGTAGAAGAACGACATTCAGGTGATTTTTTTTTTTTTTTTTTTTTTTTACAGTTTAGAGCTCATCTCATCATGAATAAAAAAGAAGTATTTTGTACTGTCACAGTCGGAGGTAGAGATTGGCCGGAGGACAGCTCATGCTGTCAGGCAGATGCTGACAATTCAGCCACTTGTGCGCAGTAACACTGCATCATCCAGTTGCTCCCCGCTGCTCGTATACGAAGAGTCCCCGCAGTTTTGCCTGATAGCTGGAGCGGAGCTACGGCTCCAATACAGACACAACAGGCAGAATAATGAGCCGCTCTCCTCGCGGAGCCCAGCAGATGGTAGATGGCTAATCAACACTGTTTGAAACGCACATGCTGCAAAAATCCACAGGACACACAAAACACTTTAAGTGCAAAAGTGCAGCGTGCAGCAATGAGAAGACTGACCAACGCTCAAAAACACATCTTAAAGTATTTCAATGTAAGAGCCCTTTGAGCGGTTTTAGTGTGTGATTTTACTGGCACAAGCACACGCCATCCACCGTCTCTTGACACGCTGCGTCCATTAGAAAGCAACAGGAACAGACAGTTTTCTAGAAGAGCTGTAGATGAGTGCTGACCTCCTGAACTCAAAGCTGTCTTTCACTCGCTCCGTTTCCAGGCTTGTGGAATTTGTAGCTGCACTTCTTGGGCACATATGTCAGATATTTCCATTTTCAGGACTGATTCGGCTGCTCAGAAATGTCATCATTTGAGACTGAAGATCCTTCTGCCGTCTGAGTGGTTTCCAAACGTTTTGCATTGTACCGCCCTGCTCGATAAACTCAAGGTGCTCAGTTTTTAACAGCATTAACGAATAAAAGCAGGATTGTTTAGCTGAGTGAGTCTTTTATACATAGAATTGCCTCAGAAAATATTCACACTGCATCACTTTTATAGATCACTATTAGATTTAATATTTTAATGGAAACTTTGTCTAAACCAGGTTTATTTTTCAGATTATTAAAAATCCTCTTTTTTTTTTTTTTACTGCCTTTACATTATTGAACCTTCTTTGTATACTTGTCTTCACCACAAGGTTTCAGACTTAAAGCTGGGCCACTCTGGATAGTCAGGACTCTATCATTGTCCTGGCAGTGTGCTTTGGGTTAATGTTGTGCTAAAGGTTAACTGCTGTTACAATTGCGGGTCCCTGCAAGTAAAAAAGGGACCTTCAACTTACCTAAAAGATCTTGCTGTTTTCAGTTCAGTGGCATGCTGTGTGACTTTCACAGAAATGGAAGCAGTCAATAAAACAACAACCCCAGCATCCCCTCTCCTCACCAGCCTTCTTACTCTTTTGCTGGGCAGAGTTTCCCACAGCTGCTCCAGTTATTTTACCGTTCACCATTTAAGCACCGGGGGAAAGCTATTAGGGAAAACAAAAGTGCTGTCCTCAATTTCGGTCTTCGTTTTCATTTTTTCAGAGTGGCAGAGAGAAATGAGCTGTGAGAGTGCACCCCCCTGATTCAATAGCTTGTAGAACCATCTTTAGCGGCAATAACGTGAAGTAATCATTTTCTGTATGACTTTAACGGTCTCTCACATTGTTGTGGAGGAATTCTGGCCCACTCTTCTTTACTACGTTGCTTCAGTTCATTGAGGTTTGCAGGGATTTGTTTATGCACAGTTCTTTTAAGGTCATATCAGGTTGAGGTCTGGACTTTGACTGGGCCATAGCAACATCTTGATTCTCTTTTTCAGCCAGTCTGCTGTAGATTTGCTGCTGTGTTTGGATCATTTTCCTACATGACCCAATTTCGAACAAACTTTAGCTGTCAGACAGACGGCCTCACGTTTGACTCCAATATACTTTAGTATACAGAGGAATTCATGGTTGACTCAATGACTGCAAGGTGCCCAGGTCCTGTGGCTGCAAAACAAGTCCAAATCATCACCTCTCCACCACCATGCTTGACAGTTGTTATGAGGTCTTTGCACTGATATCCAGATGTGCATTATAGCCAAACATCTCCACTTTGGGCTCGTCTGTTCAAAGGACACAGTTCTGGAAGTCTTGTGGCTTGTTCATGTCAGGATCCTGGGTCTCTGACCCAATGGTGTTTTTGTTTGTTTGTTTGTTTTTTTTGTGGACTTATTGCTTATTTAATTATTCTATGAGTTTCTTGAGATGCCTGGTTTATTGTATATTTTCCTGGTCCTTGTGCTTTAGCTTAGTTCCTCCTCAGTGTTCCTTCCTCATGTGTCTAATCCACCGTGTTTAGGTCATTCTAGTGTCTGTTTTTCCCTGTTTGTTATCACGTCCTGTTTTATTTTTGCGAGTTGTTGTTCCTTGTAATGGGCTCCTGTGTTTCAACATTCCCAGCAGTTGCCACTTCCCTCATTACCTTGTGTATATATTGTTTCCTCTTGCTTTCTGATAGTGTTTCTTTGTTCTATGTTACCCAGTGTTTCCCAGCATTTTGCATTACTTGCTCCAACAAAGCTTCTTCCTGTTTATTTTATTTTGCTAGCGAGCCCAGCAATAAAAGCTGCCGTTTTGGGATCATGGCTGTCCCCTGCGTCTGCATTTGGGTCCACGTTCTGGCTGCCACGCTGACACACCCTGACAGTTCAGATGCAACTTTGCAAACCCAAGCCGTACTGCCATGTTCTTTTTAGAGAGGAGAGGCTTCCTCCTGGCAGCCCGTCCAAACAAACCTACTTGTTCAGTATTTTTCTGATTGTGAAGTGCAAAAAGTGAAGGTGCTGAATACTTTCTGAAGCAACTGCATATTGCGATGAATGCAGAAATATCCACATTTGGGGATCACTCACTCACTCACACACACACACACACACACACACATTAATGCCTCTGGTCGCAGCCAGTGAGGAAAGTGAGCAGCTCCAGCCAACCGTACCAGTTCAGCTGTTCATAACCATGTTATCAATTAATCCCGGTCTCTTTCTGCCTGTAGTCAGGAGAGCGGTTATATGGTATGGAGGAACTCAGTGAACAACTCACGAGTTAATGAGGGGTGCGTGCACACGGGAGGATGAAGCTGACAGCTCAACTGTTGGGCAGAGGCAGCGCTTCTTACAGATTTCAAGACTTTAGCAAGTCACGTTCCATCGAATGTTTAAAATGATCCTGTGTGTACCTGTACCTGTGTGTGTTTACTTTACTTGTGCACTTACTGTCTCCGCACAGTTTGTCTCACAGCAAAGCAAATCAATACTGAAGCCGGTGAGTACATATAGAAAAACAGCAGGCACATCAATAAGCTGATGTATTGCTGCAGAGGTAAGGATTTTCACAACAGCCTGTATGGAGTTGTATGCTGGGTTCATAAGATATTAATCTCCCTGTGTTATCGTGCCCCAATAGGAAAGACACGATATCAGCAATCACTACAGACTTCTGACCAAGCCAGAAATAAAATGTTCGGATGCTCCGGCAGGCTTTGCTGATAATGACCTTGTTTCAGCAACTGCTAACTTTTTTATTTCATATCATCTTCTGTATATCTGTATGAAAAATATAACAGTATCCAGTCCAGCGCAACACATCAATACATGTGACATTTGAAAATAATCAACAGTAAAAAAAATGCCTCAGCAGAATATTTCAGAACACTGTGACATTTAGTTACAGCAATTCTTCTACCTATGACAAATGCAGCTGTAGCTGCAGCACCTTTTCAATCATAAATACACCTCCCACTGGTCCTGTGGGCTACTTCAGGCTGTGAAATTGCAGAATGCATATGTCTTGACAAGCAGCAGCAACAGCTTCCTTCTAGTGATGGCATTCCTGTAAACAGGCCGCTGAGCATTCAATTACGAGTCAAAGAGCTGTTCCACAATTCTGATCAATAGACAATCAAAGACTGTTGGACGTTCGCTTTCTTCAACGTAAAAAAAAAGCAGCTCCGGTTGAAGAGGGTGCCACCATTAACGTGGTATGTCAATATTTCTGGATGCACAACACCGACCTGAATAAGATCGGATCGATGTTTATTGTGCTGCACGGTGGACAATGGAGCCGACAGAACGGTTGTCACAGCTATTTAAAATGCCCGTTCAACAAAAGCCATTGCAACAAACAGTAGTGCGCTTGCTAAAGGGTGAGCCTCAAAGGTACACAAAGCTACATGAATTTTTAATGAAAATTTATATCTGTCTGAATTTATTACATGGATGCATTTTCTGCCTCAAAGTTGTAAAAGCGAGACTACCTATGAGTTAACCCACAATTTATACTATATATTTATTAAATACTGTGTTGGCTAAAAACTAAACTACAACTTACTAACCAACCAGTTTTTAGCAACCTTTATGCTTTTTTCTGTCTAACAGTTTGAATATATCTTGTTTATATAAACCAGGCTCTTTTTGTTCTTAATGACAGAGTTTCTGAAAAGACATATGAGGCTGCTTCCACTTTGAAGGAGTAAAAAAGCTCACATTAGGTGGCAGGTGGGTTGCAGAAATAGAAACACATCAAACATTCAACCAGGACAAAGGAGTTCGTGTCTTTTCTGAGACCATTTTTTTACGCAGTCTTTCCCTCACACTTTCGGTTTGATTTAGGTACAATATTTGCTTGGGTAGGTTTAGAAAAAACTCAAAGCTCCCCCATCTAAAGATGACATTACCGGTGCACATTTTAAATGCACTTTTAAAAGGCGCTACACCCTACTACACTCACCGGCCACTTTATGAGGTGCATGTTACTAATACTCGGGTGGACCCCTTTTTGGCCTTCAGAGCTGCCTTAATTCTTTGTGGCACAGATTCAACAAAGCGCTGGAAACATTCTTCAGAGATTTTGGTCCATATTGACATGACAGCATTACACAGCTACTACAGATCCACCACATCCCAAAGGTCCTCTATTGGACTGAGATGTGGTGACTGTGGAGGCCATTTGAGTGCAGTGAACTCACTGTCATGTTCAAGAAACCACTTTAAAATGATCTGGGCTTTGTGGCACGGTGAGTTATCCTGCAGGAAGCAGCCATCAGGAGATGGGTACACTGTGGGCATAAGGGGATGGGCATGGTCAGCGACAATACTCAGGTAGGCTGTGGCATTTAAATGATGCTAAGTGTGCTAAAAAAATACCCCCTACACCATTACACCACCAACAACAACCTGAACTGTTGATAGAAAGCAGGATGGATCAAAGCCAAAGTTTTTCCATACTGTCCATTTATGGTGAATTGTAGACTCAGTTTCCTGTTCTTAGCCGACAGGAGCGGCGCCCAGCGTGATCTGCTGCTGCTGTAGACCATCTGCTTTAAGGGTCGACGTGTTGTGCATTCAGAGATGCTCTTCTGCGTACCTTGGTTGTAACGAGCGGCTATTTGAGTTCCTGATGTCTTCCTATTGGCCTGAAGCAGTCTGGCCATTCTTCCTCTGACCTCTGGCATCAACAAGGCATTTTCACTGAGAGAACTGCTGCTCACTGGATATTTTCTCTTTTTCAGACCATTCTCTGTAAACCCCAGAGATGTTTTTTTGGGAGAATCCCAGCAGATCAGCAGTTTCTGAGATAGACAAATAAATAAATACAACCACGCCACGTTCAAGGTCACTAAAATCACCTTTCCTCCCCATTCTGATGGTCGGTTTGAACTTCAGCAGGTCATCTTGACCGTGTCTATATGCCTAAATGCATTGAATTGTCATTCCTGTTAAAGTCACCGACATGTGCCGCCATGCTGTATAAATTTATTTAGTTAAGATCATATAATAGCGGCGTTCTCTCATACAGCCCACTGTCATTAAAGTGTCTTAGCGCTGATTGCTTTATCCACGCAGAGTGCTTTGTCCCTGTTTAAAATGTTGAACATTTCACCCACCTACTCAACCGCAGAACCAAGAGCTCCAAACTCAGGCCGAATTCGCTTACATAAAGTGCATGACAATTACCAACGCAGGCACGGCTTCCCGAAAATAAACCCTACAGACATACAGAAAGTAACCTTAGATGCAGGGTTTGATTTCCCTGGTGTCCAACGTGTTTAAGTATATAGCAAACTGTTCAGCTGTAAATTTTAGCACCGCGGGAGATGTTGAGTTTTCTGGAAAGCTCTTAACAAGTGAAAAAAGTGGATCTGAGTATAAGTGGAGATCTTGACCTTTAGCAGCATTTCAGATGCAGGCCGGCTGTCTGGATTAGGCCATCTCTCTCTGTTAGTCTGTGTGAAGAGCACGCATGCATGCCTTACAGCTGATAACAATAAAAGCTGCATCAATAAATTAGAACTGCAGCCATTTTCACCCTCCTCTCCACAGACACACATCTAAATAAATCCATTCCAATGCTGACATCTCTAAAAAGACAGAAAGCCCCAGGAGAGGAAGCAACAAGAATTTTTTTTTAATCTATTTGTTGCTATGTTAAATTCTGTTTCGAGACAAAGGGGCTGTAAAAATGAGGCATCTTTTAAGGTCAAGCTCCCTTTACCCCCCCTACTGCTCACTCTCTCTCTAATCCGTTCTCCCTCCCACTTTCCCTTTGTCTAAGCATCTCTTTGTCTCTCTGCTCGCTGCTGAAGTGTGAAATGGATCTTTCCTGATCTCTGAGCACCTGGTTTCCAAGGGAACCAAGAGAGCTGTTTGAGTCAGATTTGCAGTGAAGATGGTGCTCGTTGGTACAGTGCAGTGGGGACTAATATTACTGCTGAGTGCCATGTGGGAAACCAGGAGCTTAAGAAATTAACCTAGGATTTAGAAAAAAACACACTCTCGAACGTGAAACGTGGGAATATGGACATTTAAAACAGACGCAAACCTGTGCGGTCTACAGATAAAGGACACTTGATGCTCGATATATTCCTTCACTGTAATGTAGTCGCTGTCTGAGGACAGTAAAACTTGAGAGTGAAGCAGTAGCCTTTGGACATAGGGGTAAACTTTTTCCTCTGGAACAGCATCAATAAATCATGGGCATTCATGAGTGAGATTAAGAATTCATGCCAGCTGGCTTTTGGCTCATGAATAGTAGGGCATCAGCCTCGATCTGTCTGTCCAGCCTTTGTCCTTTCTGGAAAATTTGAACTGCAACTCAACTGAAACAGAGGACAACAAAAGGCTGTTTAGATGGCATGCAGTAACCTGTTTTGGATGTGGTAAGAGAACAGGGAACTAGAGACACTCATGAGTTTAGCCACTTTTTTAGACTTGAGAACAGAGCACATAAATCAGCACACGTAATTAAAACGTTAGTAAAGCACCCTAAAACCCGGAACCGATACTTATCGTACCTCACGATAACAAAACTCTGAAAAAGTGACGGTACTTGTGTTTTTTTTTTTTACTGTAGGTACCGTAGGCAGCAAGTAGGGTTGTCAAAAAATTGATACTCCAACACTACAACAGCAGTGATACCAGCAGTGTCATCTTTGCCTCCCAGGGTTCTAGCCAGCGGTTGATTGCCCGGCGCTGCGCAATGCTGAGGTCATCTTGTGCCGAGCTGATAGTTTCACTGGTTCGCTGCAATTAGCAAGCAGGCACCCACCCCGCAAACTCCGCCCCCCGCACCGATACCAGCCTCTGATTTGTTTTACTGCAATCTACCACCAAGTATGGCTAGTTTTGTTCACAATGTGTATGCACGATCTTGCCTCCTCCAGCTGACACAAAACTTTACACAGCAGGTTCGTCCCCTCAATGGCAGCTGAACTGTATCACAACAAACTTGGTGAATCATCTTAAAAACTGAGACCCCTGTCTTTATCAGTAAAGCTCCTGCTTCAACAACACTGAAGCATTATACAGTTAGAAATATTAACCTGTTGGAGCCGGACAGGGAATGTTACCATTCCTGCCCATCTGTAGCATTAATAAACAGTGTTAATTTAACAGAATAACACAATTATTTGTGTCTAAAAAGTGTTATGTTTCTCCTAAAGTCCCAGATTGAAGCTGAGAAAATCCTTACTGCAACTAGACAGAGACAGTGGCAGCCAACCCTAACAACTCTATTTGATCAGCAACAGAAATCTGTAGCTCAATGCATTTCCACCAGCCAATATTGTTCCCATATATATATGATGTAAACCAAGAATGCTTTCAAAAATATAAATGATACTTGTTAATGTCTATATAAGGATAAACCAATTATATCACACAGGTGCTAATGATCATCAATTTCACATGCGTAGGTTGAGACACAGTCATTAACTGAAACAGTTGTGTAGGAAGCTTAAAAATGCGAGGAAGAGCCAAACTGATACCAAGGTGAGGCTGTGGAAGACAGTTTCATGTCACAGGTCATACACCATGGCAAGACTGAGCACAGCAACAAGACGCAAGGTAGATATACTGCATCATCAAGGGCTCTCCCAGACAAAGATTTCAAAGCAGACGGGTGTTTCAAGATGTGCTGTTTGAGCTCTTTTGAAGAAGCACAAAGAAACGGGCTACGTCGAGAATCGTATATGCAGTGGTTGGCCAAGGAAACTTAGTGCAGCAGATGAAAAACGCACCAAGCTTATTTCCCTTTGATGTCAGAAGATGTCCAGCAGTGCCGTCGGCTCAGTACTGGCAGGAAGCATTAGGACACAGGTACACCCGTGTACTGTCTGTATAGGTCTGGCCAGAAGTGGTCTTCATGGAAGAATATTTGGCTGTATCAGAAGCACTTTGTTCATCGAAGGGCTCGAGAGTGGAACAATAATGAGTGTCTGCAGGCAACAGTGAAGCATGGTGGAGGTTCCTTGCAAGTCTGGGGCTGCAGTTCTGCAAATGGAGCTGGAGATTTGGTCAGGATTAATGGTGTGTTCTGTGCTGAGAAATACAGGCAGATACTTATCTATCATGCAATACCATTAGTGAGGCTCATGATTGGCATCAAATTTATTCTGCAGCAGGACAATGACCTCAAACATATAGCCAGTGTCACTAAGAACTATCTTTGGCGTAAAGAAGAACAGGTAGTCCTGGAATTGATGATATGGCCCCCGCAGAGCCCTGATCTCAACGTCTGTCTGGGATTACACGAAGAGACAGAAGGGTTTGAGGAAGCCCACATCCACAGAAGATCTGTGGTTAGTTCTCCAAGATTTTGATTTGATGAAAATAAACTGTGCGTGCGAGTTTGAAATTCTGGTATCGCTACAACCTTACTCACGGGAATGAAATTGAGGGAGCTATTCTATACAGCACAGACAGGCGAAGTGGATGAATTGAAGTAAAAAGGAAAAGGTATCAACTTACACAGTATGTAAGGCTAGAATAAAGATACTGTACAGGAGAGGAGGGAAGCGAGAGTCAAGGGCCATAATACCTTGAAAACATTTCTGCAGAGGTTTCATCTGATTGTGACTCTGCAATACAAAACACCGAAAGCATGCAAATTTCTCCTAATTCAACTTTGTTTTCACCACAGTGGCCTTTGGTTTTCTTTATTGTTTGATGTTTCTCAAGACAGACTCAGCAGAGCTGATTAGTCCTGGCGTGAAACAGACCAGCACAGTGAAAAAATTAAGGTCAAATTAATTGCTAACAACTGCAACAGCAACTGGAAAGGCTTTTGCTGCATAACAAATTGATCCTTAGATGTGAAATTAATGACAGGGTTATTTTACATCGCTGTTAGAAAATTCGTTGCAATCAGTCTTTGGCTTGTTTCTCGTAGTCACAATTTTACAGTTAGGGTAAAACTTTGGTATTGTTCCAATCATCTTTTGTCAGCATTACAGGAGAATAAAGAAACGTGTCTGGTTGAATTGACAAGCTCTGCAAGCTCTGCTAGTATATGTGCTTCTTCACTGATTGGAAGCTAATAATATGACTGAACGACTGTACCAGGACTGCTAAAACAGAGAATCTTCTCCCTCATAACACGCATGTCCAAAATGAGCTCTAGTTTTAGCTCCATTTCCTCTGTGTTCACAGTATCGCGTCCCTAGCTGTTTCACTGATTACTGCTCAACACCTTGCTGCTAACTTTGTCTTGCTGACGTTTGGTGCTGATGATTCGATAGTGTATGCTTGGGTGTGGTTTAACAGAACTTTGTGACTGTAAAAAGGTGCCTGCAACTAGAACGCAACCATAGAATTACAGGCTTTAAAACCAAAAAAAAAAAAACAACGTAAAAAGGTTAAATGTATTTATAGAGATGAGGGAATAGCTCTCTGATCCATTGTTAATATAAAAATGTGGACCAGTGCAGCTTTGAACCAAAATATTTGACCTACTTATTTTCTGTGACTGGCAGTAGCGATAGTTGTGGTGGTATAGCAGTAGTATTAGTGACAACAGTGATATACTGGAGTGGTAGGTGAGAAGAAGACAAGTGCACTGAGTGGTTCTTTCACAACAAGTCAAAACTGTATTAAATGATTTATGCTGCTGGCTTTTATGCCATTATCCATGTTCACCTGGGGATAAATTATTCAATAACTGATGATATACTTTTATTCTTACGTGGTCTAGACACTTCAATTCTTGCAGGCAACTACAGTATTGTATATGTTGACGATCTTAAATCACATTACACCCAGCCAGCATCTCATTTAGAAGTATTGTAAGTGTTGCACTCATTTTATGAGAGGCAGTTGAGGCAAGCGATTCTGTGCAATATTGATTCTGGGAATCACCAAAGTCAGAAACATGACTAAATACATACAGAAACACACGCACATACTGAGATGAGATGCTATGCAGCTATAGAGACAAATAAAGACAAATAAAGAATCCAGCTCATCTCATCTGCAGCTTACAGTAGCGGCTAAACAGCATCACAGAGGTTTTCTCTACTTGGACCGTAGCAGAGATCCAGCAAAAAATGATGTGAACACGTTAAACTTTGCAAAATAATTTCAAAATAAGGCTCCAGCATTTTGTTTTTTGGCATAAGAGCAGCACATTTCCCTCATTATTTTGCTCATTTGTGCAGCAGCTCTGCTCTCCAATTTTTAGCAGCAGGCTGATTTTCTTACTTATAAAATGGAAACAAGTTTGAGGAGCATAAAACATCACAATCTAAGGATATGACAGTGAAGTGAAGTGAGGGCACAAAGTCAAGCTCATCCCGCAATCCTGGCAGAACCCACATAAGATCTGTATTGTATATTGTGTATTGTATATTGTGTATTTTGTGTGTGTATATTTTATAGCATTTAAGTTAAATTATAGGATACTGTATAATACTAGAGAGACACCATCAACCGGAACCAAATTCCTTGTGTGTATAAACATACTTGGCCAAATAAGTCTGATTCTGATTCTGATTCTGATAAGCCCTTCTACACATCCTATGGTACATTATTTAAGACCCCAGTCTCACAGGCCTAGAGACCAGTTAGGAACATTTGGTAACCACCAAACTCCTGTAACCACCAAAAGTGTGTATTCCTGAGTCGGTCGGCGAGTGGTTGCTAGAAATTGCTGGAGGCTGCTAACAGTCACTAGCGTCAAATTGGTCAGAAAGATGCACACAACCACCTTGCGATCGCTAGCAGAATGCTACGTCCATCAGTAGGTTGCACTGAAGAGACCGATTTATCTACAAACACTCAGAAACGGATCGGCAAGCGTAAGTGAAACTGTGAAACTGTGAAAAGTGTAATGCAAACTACGCCCTTCAAAGTAAAAGCTGGCCCTCACCACTGCTACCAAAACATTCAAATGGTACAAACTTCCAGCTTTAAAGGGACTAGAAGGAGAGAGCATATTTCTCCCGCATTGGCTTATTTTCATTGTTTAAATCCAGAATTGAATTTAAAATCCTTCTTCTTACATATGAGGCCTTAAATAATCAGGCCCCACCTCATCCTAGGTTACTTAAGAGTAGAATGGGAGGCAGAACCTTCAGATTTCAGGCCCCTCTTCTGTAGAACCAGCTCCCAGTTTGGATTTGGGAGACAGATTTTGGGAGACAGATACCCTCTAGAGAGGGTTTATGCACCACTAGTTATTATTAATCTCTGGCTCCCTTTCATAGCATGTCTTTTGGTCTGTCTCCCTCCCCTCAGCCCCAACCGGCCACGGCAGGTGTCTGCCCCTCCCTGAGCCTGGTTCTGCCGGAGGTTTCTTCCTGTTAAAAGGGAGTTCTTCCCTCCCACTGTCACCAAGTGCTTGCTCATAGGGGGTTTTGATTGTTGGGTTTAATTATTGTATGGTCTTTGCCTTTACCAATATAAAGTGCGGCTGTTTGTTGTGTTTTGGCGCTACATAAATAAAACAGAGTTGAATGTTTCCACAAATCTAA
The DNA here is from genome assembly GCA_034780415.1 of Cichlasoma orientale. Classification (NCBI taxonomy): domain Eukaryota; kingdom Metazoa; phylum Chordata; class Actinopteri; order Cichliformes; family Cichlidae; genus Cichlasoma; species Cichlasoma orientale. The sequence continues at coordinate 1,130,923 of JAVDPK010000858.1, read as the reverse complement.
AAACTGCAGCAAAGAATGTATTTACAGAGGGTCAGAGTGTTGCTATAATTCAAGGTGCACTGACTTCCTGGGTGACCCTTCCTTTTGTTAACGGTCTGAAAAAATCCAGATGGGGAGGAAATCCATCTGCAAAGAATAAATAATTTCTGTAGTCCTCAATGATAAGCAGAAGCTGCAGGACAAAGTGGAAAATGGGCGTAGTTTTCAGACACACACATAAAACACAAAACAGAGATATGAAAAAGTATATTCTTGACTGCGTTTCCCTTTTCATTTGTTTTCGTAAGAATGGATAACAGAAAGCGGGGAAGAGATGAGAGTAAAAATGATGCAGCATTAACTCTCGCTGCCTCGATCCACGAGACGGAGGGAAGATGGAGGCAAAGAAGTGTTTTCTGAGAGGATATGAATTACCGCCTGCTTCTGGACAAAACTGGCTCAGGTATCTTTTAATCATCGGGGGAACTGTTGCACACAACAATGTGACTGAAGTGGAATCACTCAAAAAATAGATCAGCTGGAAGTGCCCCTTGCTGTTTTTCAATCCTTTTTTCAAATTGAATGTTTTCCTTAAAAATGGTGCTGAAAATTAAATCCATTTTCAGATAAGAGGAAAAATAGGAGTGCTATTATTCCTTCAGAATAATTACCTGCAGAAAAAAAAGGGATCTAATATAATAAAGGATCAGAAAAAAAATGATCACTGTCATTAAATTTAATTTAGTGACAGTGGATTTTTACAAGCTGGACGTCTTCGTGTACCCACTTAACTCGCTTCGTAACAGGTTTTCTATTTTTTCCCGCACGTCACCTTTGATCCCCCTCGGTCTGGATGGGTACTTGTGATTTAAATGACAACCCCGCTACCTTGAGCAAGACAATAACCAATAACATTGAAAAGCAGCAAGTACAGTAATGGAGGAGACATGAAACAAAAACATTGTGCGGTAGCAATTTCTGTGCGCCTTCAAGCCATCATGATAATCAACAATGCGAGGGTGTTGCAGTGGTGCTCAACAAAAGAGGGCAATAGTGATGGCATATCAGATAAAGAATATGGAGGTACATTTCCTGAATGTGTAACGACTACACTAATGAAGGCAGTAGCATTTAAAAAGAGAGAGAAAAAGTTTCCACCTATTCATTCACCTGGGTAAATATAAGGCTGTATCAGCGAAGTGCACAGCCGGCATTACAGACAGTGCATACAGTGTATTTATGTTGCACAGAGCTGGAGTTCAAATCTCGGATGTGTTTGCTCCCTGCATGGTACTTCCCTTGCTATGATATCTTTATCTCTCTGCCTCTGTCTCCGCACCATTAAAGAGCAGACACACAGGCGGGCATTCACATTTGAAACTGATATTTCCAACGAGCAAGGTCATTGTTGAAGCTACAGAGTCAGTGCTGGTGGAGTTATATTTTCCCAGCTTCCCATCCAGCAGGAAGTATGCTGCCTACTGTTGTTTTGTACATACTGTTTTGCACAGTGAACAAAGGAAGTTGAGGCTGGTCACATATAGAAATCGCTAGATGGGAATAAAGACGTCTCGTTCCTTTTCAACAAAGGTGAAATGATTGCCGCTTGTGCGTGTGATAACTGTGTATTATGTGAGTTGCACTGATGTGCAGATGAGCCCATGCGCCTTTCACTTTCTGAACTCCCTTTTTCAAGTCTGACGCCCGACTTCCTCTCAACCTTCAAAAGAGCTCATGCACTCTCTGTCTTTATTCTTTTTTTCTTTTTTTTTGATCTGAACACGGTTAAAGATCTGCTGTACCGCTGTCGACTCCGCAGTCCCGGTTTTATAAATGTATGAATGCGACGCGAAAATAAACACTTTACACCTAAAATATTCAAAGGTGCTGTGACTGCACTGAGGAGACGAGAAAGAAAACGTCATGCTGTTGAGGTGGTGCACCAAGACACAGGAAGCAGTCAGTGCGGCTATGGTTCTTTAGATTTCCACTTGTACAAATACGACCAATCAGCAGTTACAATGAATACACCTCATCACCTCAGTGAAATTAACCTTTATTATGATTCTCACATATTCAGCGCAGCCTTTGAGCCAAAAACAATTAACAGCTGTTATGCAACTAGTTTTATTGTCAAGATGTTTCTGCTCCATACACCAAACAAGCTTATTTTGGTGAAGCACTTTTCAGCCTAAATTATGCTATCATTGCCAGAAGCTCAAGTTATGTAAACTCACAAGTGGCTTGTGTGTGTGTGTGTGTGTGTGTACACACCATTACATCACCTCACAGTGTTCCCTATAGCCTCATACTGAGGACAATTTAAAGTGAATTAGTTGACAGGGCAATTAACGCCCACTCTTGCTCTCTCCCGTCCTTTCTCTCTATTTCTTTCTATTTTTCTCTGGCACGCACACATGCAAAATGCAAGATTTTGTCACTGAACAACTCCCCCCCAACACACACACACACACACAGACACACAGACACACACACACACACACACACACACACACACACACACACACACACACA
>JAVDPK010000858.1:1115701-1128309 GCA_034780415.1 Cichlasoma orientale | reverse complement strand
ACACACACACACACACACACACACACACACACACACACACACACACACACACACACACACACACACTCACTCACTCCTTAAACCTGTGCAGTCACCAGAAGCTGTCAAATTGTTAATGAAAACAGGACACCAACAGGTTACATTATAGATGCTACACCTGTGGGCTGAGGTTTCAGTAGGTGTTCATCCAATATTTACGCAGAAGTTTACAAGGGGGGGCAGCATGCATTCAAACTGCAGCACTCAAACCTTTTCCAGCTGGCTAACTCACGAGTCAAACACACAGATAAGATGCTCCAATAGAAAGCAGGCTCTTTCGAATATTTTTAGTTAATCTTGGTAAAAAATCAACTGTTTGCGCCTCAGCTGCTGCGCTGTTTCCGAGAGATAAGGAGCGCCAAAAACGCGGAACACATTAGGCGCTTCTGAAGACCTACCTGATCTTGCTGCTGATGCTGAGCCACTTTCCCCGGCCCGTTAGCGGCGTCTTTTGACGAAGTCATGACGGTAAATAAAGACGGGAGGAAGAGGGAAAGAAAAGCTGCGCACACGTCCGCTGCTGACAGGTGCAGAAAAATGAAGCGGAGGGGGGGGGCGCACACCGAGAGAGAGAGAGAGAGAGAGAGAGAGAGAGAGAGAGAGAGAGAGAGAGAGAGAGAGGCGGTGAGAGAGTTGGTGTGAGGGAGGGAGGGGGTAAAGTGTTCAAGGATGTCTAGGAGTGATTTGCCAAAATAACATGGAGACACAGACGGCACAGAGTTCAGCAGCTGAGGTGCAGAAATCTGTGGACCGCTGCCATGTGAGAGGTTCAATTTACCCGGGAGTGTCGTCCACAGCAGCTGGATGCGCTAAAAAAAAAAAAAAAAAAAAAAAATCTCAAACTCTCAAACTTACAGGATTCTTTCCCATCAATTACTCCTGATTTGGCGCTACGTTGGGCCTCTATTTGACTGGATTGTCATTTAGAGCAAATTTCAGTTTGTAAAGCTATTAGTAAGTATTAGAACGGAAGTAAAATCACTTCTTTTGAGGAACTTAGCAGCAATAAGAGTGGACCTTTCTGCAGTGGAGACTGAAACAGCAAAGCTTTGCCGTTTCTGCATTGCTCTTTTTCTTCCCTTGCACAATACAGAGGAGAGCTCAAGGTTTTGTCCTTCCACCTGGGCCTATATTTAGTTTTACCAGACTCCACTCCGCTCAGCTCTGAGCTCGCAGCCACTGATAATATGGAGACCTGTCAGTTTGTATCACATCACTCTGGGCACTCATTACTGGCAAGTCCATTATACAGGAAATGGAAACAAAAATCAATGCAAGAAGAACAAAATACTTTCAGTTATCAGTGTGCTTCTTTCAGATGGGATTTGTACTCCTGTCTTACTAAAGCTTGAATACACTCGTGGCTGTTAATGTTATCTACATTGCAGTTCAGGGAATAGATTTGCATAATGCATCTATAGCCATAAAAATCATATTCACCCCAGTATACTGCCACTGCTGCTGTACTGTCTGCCAATAAAACAAAGGCTTGCTGCTGGCCTCGCTCTTGAGAAGCAGTGTTATACCGTCCTCCCACATCGAGCAGAAATAGTTTCGGTTCCTGACAAAACATTGTTTATACTGTAACTTTTTCACTGTGTGCCACATCTCTGCGAGCACACACAATCCACATTCTTGTTAGCACAGCTTGTCTCGCTATTTGTGCTGCACACATGAAAACACACACACATGCAGGGCCCTCTCGTGCTGGAGAGACAGTTTCCTCTGAAGTCATGCTCAGTCTCTGCAGGCCTCTTGGCCTTTTGAACCAGTCATCTGCTGGAGGGAAAGGAACTGAACAATCACAGAAAAGAAAAAGTCCGTGATGTGAGTCACTGACACAGATAGGCCTGCGTACAAGGATGAGAGAAAGATTCTCTTGTTGCAATAATGTTTTCAGCTTAATGCGCAGCAGCGATCTTGTTAGAACCCTAAGGACTAATTATTGCTTTGTACAAGCAAGGAAACTGCATCTTCTCTCTCTGCAATTTGTGCATCAATACATTAACAAGAATAAACAGAGCAAACTCCAAACATCAAGATAAACATGAAAAGCAACAAAACAAAAACAAATCATGAATTTTACACTAAACGTGGTTGTTTTTGATCAGTTGCCATTGAGAAATTGACCATGCATCCAGGGATATTCTGCAATTAGATCTGTTTTACTTACTTGCAAATTTTGACAATGGAAATATTGTGGGCTGCCTGTCAGACTAGGAAAACGATGCAACAGTATCATCAGTCCAGGCTACACTTAAAATATGTTGAACTGATTACAGTTGGAGGAGTCTCTTGCACAGCTGAAAAATTCCCTCAGATGTTTAGACTAAAATCTTTGAGGATTCGCTTGTTCAAAATTTCTGGGCCCTGAGCATCATCACATTCACCGCTAAAGATCGTGTTGTGTATGCGGCACCGTAACAGGAATATCTATGAGGTTTAATACTTCACAAATAATTATTTCTGCATGTTACATATCTAATATTAATATAAGAAATGCACAATGTTTTTTCTGCATGCTGATCACATTTTATTCCTCTGTGTATTTCAAGAGAGTTTCCACTATAAGCTGGGATAATCAATAACTATTGTATTTATCAACAAATTAATCCCTGTGGTCATGTTGGTCGTGTTAACTTAAATCGCTTCCACAGTGAGGTAATTTTACATTTTGAAGTATTAAATTATAAGCACGAGCGAGACATCAGCAAAAACAACAGAAATCCAAAGTACATCAGTGGATCACCACTAGAGAATGAAAAAATGCTACCTAAAGACTGGCTAAAGTGAAGAAGAAAAATAAAAGAAATCAAACACATTGAAGTAAGCGTAGAGTCAAAGTGGCTGGACACAATGATAAAGTTTCACAGCGCTGCAAATGAAGCTCATTTCTTGCTGGCTGGATGATGGGACTTAAAAGGCCATACGCTGTACCAAACACAGCGTTCTGGTGCGGCTGTCACTGCACAGCACCTCACATGGCCCGAGGGGGGCCGCACAACCAGCTCTCTGCCAAGAATCATTTCAGCACCACGGCTGTGGACAGCTCCTCTGACACGAGAGCAGAAAGCTTGTTTAGCATTTAATCCTCAATGTGTGACAGTCTCTGTCCTCCTTTTATTATCTGTTTTCACTCACATCCTTTCCACAGCTGCTCAGTGAAAAGTTCAGGAGGAGGAAGGGGAAGGTACTGCCTGGAACTAGCTGCACTAAATTTCTTCAATTTTTTAGCAAAAGTTTTTAGCAGAAGTGAGAAGGAAATGTAAAATTTACAAGATAAACGGCATTAAATACAGAGTGCTTACGTGACCAGCTGAGCTCTAACAAACAAGAGATGAGAGTCAAACACATCAAGGGGCACAACAACTGATCGTCACAACACATTAGATGAAACAACACACACTCGGGCTGGATTGGAGTAACAAAACAAAGTGGAGCCATTTAAGGTCAAAGTGTGCCAGCAGAGCCTTTCATTTATTTATTTTACAACAAGGGTCACCTATTAGCCCACTTTTATTAGTTATCTGACATTATTTTCATTCATATTTAACTTATTCATTTAGCTGTTACTCATATAGGCTGCACTTGTGAAATAAATTTGGTCTACCAGAGCCTTTAGAAAAGCTTCAAGCAGTAAACGCTTCAAGCAGTAAATGCATTTTTGCTGAAATTCTTTGCAGGGCTTTCTTTTTCCTTCTGCAGGACCCACAAAATGCCATTTATTTAACAGTCAATAAACCCTGTGAAAGTCTTCAACTGCATGCTAGCTCCCCCCAGTGATCACTACTTGTCTGACACCTTAAAAACGAATCAATATTAAGCATTTTCCATAGAAATTGGGCTTTGTTATACAAAACTGTAGGTTGGGGAGGAAGAAAATATGTTGCAGGAGATTCTGGAGAGTTAATAAAGCGCCTGTTCACCTCTGCCAACAAGCATAGCCATCAGCCTGTCAGTTCAGACCGAAGAGAACAGGAAGAAGAGCAAGAGGGCGCCTAACAAAGGCCGGGACAGTTTTGTTGGATAACCGATCATTATCAGCTGAACTCTCTCCACAGGCCAAACAGTACAGCAGAAATTCTGAAAAGGCCACAGCCAGAGAAAAAAGGCAGGAAACCATTATCTACCATGTGCTTGAATAAATGCATCTCTAGTGGGGGTTTTTTTTTTCCATTGTAAAGAAAGCACAGTACCGCTATGCTGACGAACAGGGTTCATTTGCAATGAACCCAGCCTCTGCAAAGCTTAGAATTTAAACATTTAGTGTAAAGCATGTCAGAGACGGGAAACTTCAGAGGCTGCTGTACTTTTTCTAGTTGTTGTTGTGTTGTTAATGTTTCATAGCTTTACCAGCTTGATAGTGTAACCGATATTGTTTTCATCTATTGAGTTTGCATCTGTCATCACTGCAAAATGTGCTCCTGGAGATACTTACAGTACAGGGAACCTACACGAAGGCGGTTTTGGCAGGTGTTATCTCAGCCTATCTGTCTGTATTCAGATGTTTTTAACACGGTAACATGGCAACTATGCCAGATGAACTCCCGAAACTTTCCAGGTGTGCAGCTGAGATCACAGTGAAAGCCGAGTTATAACATGGGTATATTTTCTGTATATCAGCTTATCTTAACGTGGTTTTCATGGATGTGGTTTGATCCATGAATACTGAGTAAAGATAAATTGCCCCCCCCCCCCCACACACACACACAATCCAAAGTGAGCGTGACAGTGTTACCGTGGATTTATGCTTCTGCATTAAATCTACACTGTAGGTACGCTGTGACTGTAAACCCTTGTGAAACACTATGCTGTAACTTACACCGTAATGTACGCCAAAACCTATGCCATAAGCTACGCAATAAGCTACGCAATAACCTGACGTGCACCTCCTAGAAATTAAACTGGACATTGTGTCAATGCAGCCCAGATGGGTATAAATGTTGGCAATGGTGCCAGTCACTGGTGTAGGCTATGTTGCAGGCTCTACATAGACTGAGGGCCAAAGAATAGATTAAGTTTTAGCCCTTTGAAAGACAGGTGGTCTGCCTTTCACCCCATCACAGGTGTGATGGGCTGCAAGCCCCGAAGAGGGAAAAGCTCCTGTAAGGCTTGTAGTTTTAGCTTGTGCTCTAAATTTAGGAATTTGTCTTTCTTAATATTTCTGATTACATAGTCACATTTACCTACATTCACACCAATGCCCTCTTTTGTTTGACGGTGTCATTTTCTTTTCCCAGAGTGTCAAGGTGCTGTTCATTTTTAAGTGCTTCATTTTGAAATTTGCCTTCTAGTTCACTGAGGTATTGTATGGTAATGGCCATCGGTGCAAACAAGCGTTTGTTAACAACACTGTTCAGTGATGAATGCTGGATTATCCTTGCCAAAAGATATTGGCTAAGGATACATGTGCCACATAGACATCTTTTACTGTAGCTGCATTATAAAGAACAACTTTACTGTTTGACCAGCATGTTTCAGCCAGCTGCCCTCAATGAGGGGTGCACACCCCATTATCTATCATTATGCACTGTAAAACTAGGCTTTTCATGTAAAGTATTTAGCCTATTAGGAGAGACCACTCAGCAGAGCTGTAGCTATCACTGAAGTCATTTCCTCCATTTTTTTCTTTCTTTTTTTTTTTCCTGACAATTTGGGGATTTGAAAAACCACCAGAGGATTAAATGCTACAACAAAAAATGTGCGATGTCTTTGCTGTTGTCTGTGTTCAATAAACGCAGAACATATTTTCAAGCAGTTTAGATAAAACCCTATCTAAAAGATTTTACACTGACATGCGTCTGTCTACTACGCCATGTCAGCCGGTGTCGCAGCCTGTCTCGTATTTGCGGAGCTCGCATTGGCTTGTTTTGGTGTTAAACTGTTTGCTGTTAAAATCTTTTTCTCTTCTGGGACAAGAAATGCTTTCTAAATCTAATTAGCACATTAAAAATAATACGATTATAATCCTGTTTTTGTGGGAACATTTACAAAAACGCCTAACTGTAAAAAAAAAAAACTGTAGACAGGAATCTATTAAAGTCGTTACAATGAAAAACAACGAGGAGCATATAAAAATAAAACCAAAACAGCACGGAAAGATGTGAGTGGTTTGAACATCGGGGAGACAGCAGACTTCAGCCTCCACTGTGGCTCACGAGAAAGTAATAAATCAGCAATCTTACTCTGTGTGATTATTTTAAAAAATGCCTTAAAAGCAAAAGTTTTAAACCAAGTGTAAAACTTTCAGTGTAATGAAGCACAAATGGGGATGGTATGATCTGATTCCCAACTGCTTGTTTAAATCCCTGAGACAGCTGGAGCCGAAGGCAAGTAATTTACTTATAGTGGAGTGAAGAGAAATACAGTGGTCCAAGCAAGAAGAAATAAAGCCATGGTCTATCTTATCGAGCTCAGCGTGAGCCATTCTCCTTAACTAAAGGAAAATATTGCACAAATCAACTCATTTTGCTTGACTTTGGGTATCATGTCAGGTTAGTTTCACAAAGGGGCTTTAGAAATCTGTGAAAACTGAGTAACCATAACCATCTACTGTAAAGAAAATTTAAAAAATGTTTAAATCATTATGCACATTGCCAGGAAAACTCTATCTATCAATGAGGGTGGCTGATTTAGGCACAAGCTGCTCCACTCAGCTGATCTGCCAGCTGCCAGCACGCCCAGCTCAATCATCAGTCATGCCCCCATTGCCCTCCGGCCTGCCATGACTCCTTCAGCTGTCCAGCTGGCAGCACACCTACCTCACTTACTGTAAATACTGCTGTTCGCATCCCCGTTCCTGTCTGCCATGCCACGGCTGCAAATCACAGGTTAAGGATAGAGACACCGTGTGGGCAGCAGTTCATCACAGATCGTTACTGTACTTAAAGGGTCATCAATTCAGCCCAGAGAAAACACGCCTCCATATGGAGCGATGAAAGGCACAGAAGTTTTCAGACTGCAGGCACAGGCAGTTTTTCACTGTCTGGGCATTCCAGAGTGGTAATTAACAAGTCTTCAAGTCTTTAATCAGATTCATTATTGGTCTTTTACCAAGAGAGGACTTTCTGGGGGAAACAATTAATCTACTATTGTCTAGTCTGGACTTGGTTGGAGACACAGGGAAAAAAATTACATTAACTTTGAATGATTCCTTAGCCTCTGAACCTAACTCTTTGACCCTCATCAATACTTGAGTGTTTTTCTGTGAAGCCTGCCCCTCCAGTAAACTTACGTGTTTCATTTTAACAGCATCATTTGGTTCACATTGCTCTCTGACACTGAGCCTGTGGTGTTTTTCGTTTTTTTAATATTACACGTTAAGCATTCTTAAAGGTGGAAACTTTCCACATTTTCATTAACTATAGTTGTTTAATAGCCTGTACTCATCTGCAGCAAGTTAAATCTGAAGCGACTATATTGTAAATATTATGTTTATTGCCTCGATTTTGTGTTTGCCTTCGTAAGCTGACCTTTTTTCCCCTTGTTGGCTGCTGTTATTTACACCAAATTCAATAAAATGTGATAGGTGAGGGCATCCTCCCACCACTTTGCTGACTCCTGTCAGATGTTGAAAATGTCGAGCTTCAGAATATGTGTGAAGAGCATCTCCAAGAATGTTTAAGGTGAGGCACTTCTGGCAAAAACGCTCTGAGATGTTTCAATACTGTGTTTTCTTATGAGAAGTGGAAAGAAAACATCCAAAATACACATTTAGGTGTTTATTTTACCACAATTTATTTTGGACATGAAGTCAAATTCTTGAATGTTTAATGGCTGTTTGGATCATTTGCATAAATAACATACAAACTTCAGAAAACTTGTAATACAAGAAATAATTCTTTTAATGTAAGTTACTAGGAGACACTAGTTCCCAATAATTTGCAATGTATTGGCCAATTTCTAAAAAACTGTTTGTTTTTCTCTTAGTGTGAGCCAGAAATCTCTCTGTAGTTGCAGCCAATCCTTCCAGTTTCCAGTCCGTATTCTGAAGGTTTTAATGGGAACGTTTGTTCATTTAACAGTCAAAGTTTGATATTATAAAACCTTTTATTCCTAAGAATAAGGCAAAAACAGTCACTCTGATAAAGAAAAAAAAATCCCGTCTGTAAAAACCTTTCATAATGCAGTGGCATAAAAATTAATCTGCGCCTGGATTTATGCAATATTAAAATTTTTCACTCTGGTAAAGTATGCAAGTTTTGCATATTTACAAAGATAATGCATTATTTGCATATTTTCAAATAAAAATTCAGAAAATGTGCAATGCAAAAAAGAACTGTCTTTACGTACACAAACAGCTAGGGAGGTTTTTTTGCCCACATCTATTAGTTAACATTTTTGACCTTTTCACCTGTAGTACCTCTTCTTAAAGAAAGTCCTGCTTTTGAAAAGGTCCTGGGTTCAAATCCAATGGCTGGCCGGTTCCTTTCTGCGTGGGTTTTCTCCGGGTACTCCGGCTTCCTCCCACAGTCCAAAGACATGCATGTTAGGTTAATTGGTGAGTCTAAAGTGGCTGTGAGTGTGAATGGTTGTCTGTTTTACTGTGATAGCCCTGTGATGAACTAACAACCAGAGTGTACCCAGCCTCTCTCTCTACAGCAGCTGGGATAGGCTCCAGCCCCCCTCGCATAGGGGATAAGCGGATAAGCAGAAGAAAATGGATGGATTGATGGAATAAATACTTATCTTCTCCCCTCCCCTCCATACTCCATATTCAGTTTGCATTATTTCACCCACCCGTGCTTCATCCTCTAGAGTGTGCTCCATTTAACTGTCTTCCCAATAAAAACATATCTTTTCTTAAAATATATTTTTCATGCACAGCAAACCAAAGTATTTTGCTTTTGTGAACCTAAACAGCTCACAGCTCTCTGCTAGCTGCACATCACAACTTTCAACCCATGAATTACTCCCGAGGAAAGAGATTATCTAGTCTCCAGCAACACATCACCGGGCAGCGCGGAACAAGCTTCTCAGAAAATGCCTCCAAAGTCAAACAGAAATAAAAGATCTTTACAGATCACTTTCTGACAAAAAATAACTGCCTCGGGGACTAAAATGGGACTCTGCCAAGAGAAAATTGCAACCCTGGAGAAAATAACTGAGGGAAACAGTTTTACAGTACTAAGGTTGCCAATAATGGAGGCCCACGATGTGATGCTAATTGAGTTTTCACAGTAGATCTCAGTAGTCCATCCAGAGTGTCAGTGATGCTTTTTCCTTCATTTTTCTTGGTGCTGCATTAGACTGAATTTATAATCGCACCTCAAGACTGCTGAGACCTTGCTACAAATGCTGGACCTTGCACCAAATACAAAGACACCAGATGGTGCTACATTATAGACCTTTATATTTCCAGGACAATGCAGTCTGCAGAAGGCAATATCTTAGGCTCTCTGTGCTTATAAATGACAAAAGCTTTATGTGGTGCTGTAGAGCAATAAAGATAATAATTCTGCTATTGCTCAGTAGAAGAAAAAAATCTCTGCTGACACTACAGTTAAGTTTGACCAATAGGCTGTATATCATACATTTATAATAATTTTGATCAGCACTTTACTGTATCCAGTTTCAAGAATATTCATGGCACTGTATGATACAAACTGTCCGATAATACAGCAGAAAGGAAAATATAATGATCAACCATGGATCACAAAGGCTTTACAAAATGCACGTTAAAAGGAAAAATAAACTGTATGGGGAATTCATAAAGCAAAGAACAAAAGAGGCAGAAAATAATTATAAAAAATACAAAATAAGTTGACCAATATTATATGGGTATGTAGAAAAGAGTACTATAGTAAAATATTAAACAATAGCAAACACAACATTAAGGGAATGTGGGCTCTATAAAAAAAAGTATTATTAAAAATAATTCTAGACAACAAAATTATCCTCAATTGATTTTGTAAATCTGACAAGAATCCTAACTCAATGCTCCTTACAGCAGTAGAGGAAAGAGAAATAATTGATACTGTAAATAAGTGTAAATACAAAACATCCACTGATTGCAATGATATTGATCTGTAAATTGTTAAGAAGGTCATAGACGGGACCTCAGAACCACTTACAGTACATACATCTGCAACTTATCATTTCAGCTTCTGTAAAGTCCCAAACAAAATGAAAACAAGTTGTGCCGCTCTATAAAACCACTTCACAAATCACAGGCCTGTTTTTCTACTACTACAATCCTCCAAAATCCTATAAAAAGTGTTCAATAAATAACTAGAAAAATTCTTAGATAAACATAAATTACTTGCCCGACAGCCAATATGGACTTTTCAGATCAAACCGGCATTAATTGAATCAATCAAGGAGATTACAAAAGCTACAGATCAGAAATTCCTAGATCTTAAAAAAGCATTTGATACAGTCAATTATGACACATAAATTGGAACAGTATAGTATCAGAGGGGTTGTATTACACTAGGTGAAAAATGGATATGGTCGCTTCCAATATAAAAAAGAGGTTTGTCAGGAAAAACTCATTAAATTTAAGTAAAACTAAAATTATGTTCATTGGGAATCATCAAAATAAAATTATCATTGCAGATCTATATCGATGGTGTACAAATTAAAATAGTTTATGAGAATAAGTTTCTTGGTGTGACAAAACAAGCTGGAAGTCTCATATAAATCATACACATAACATACATAAGTTTCAAAAAGCATTTCAATATTGAGAAAAGCAAAACACATTATGGATCATAAACCACTCCACATTCTCTACTGTTCACTAACTTCACTGTATTTGAATTACTGTGCAGAGGTTTGGGGCAATACTTATTCACTATCATCATTATCCATACTGCAAAAAAAAAAAGTGCTATAAGAATAATCTGTAATACTGGATTAAAAAGGTCATACTAATCCACTTTTCTTAAAATCCAAAATACTAAAATTCACTGATCTGGTTCACTTTCATACTGCACAAATTAGGTATAAAGCAATAAACAACCTGCTTCCTGACAATATTCTAAAATCATTTTCTAAAAGAGATGGGGGATACAATTTGAGGGGGGAATTAAATTTAATCAGCCCTGTATCCGTACTGAACACTGAAAGGTTTTCGCGTCTCGGTATGTGGAGTGAAGCTGTGGAACAGACAGAGCGAGGAACGTCCCGGCATGACTGCGGTACAAAAACGTGTTTTTTGCAAAGTACAAGAAGGATGCAGCGCTTTGATTGGGTGTTCTCACCCGCTATTCACGCACTAAGTGTGTGTACAGTGCCAGCCAAAAGTTTGGACACACTTCCCCATTCCAAACTTTTGGCTGGTACTGTGTATGTGTGTATATGTATGTATAATTGTAAATATGTAAATCCATTGTCATGTTACTGGGTTATAAAGCCAAATGCACGTAACAAACTGCAAAGAAGGATTTATGATAGGATAGAGCAAAAAGTGATGATTATTAGTTACTATACTGGAAAAGGGGTGGGATTAAATAAGCTTATGCTTCGTCCTACTCCTTTTTGAACAGAAGGTTTGAAAAGAGGAGTAAAAGAAGCCATCCATGTCCACTGTGAACGACCATCACCGAACAGAGGTGGTGGCTTACAACAACAGCTGTCAGCCACCTACAGTGCAGTCTTGAGATCACTTTCCAGGCGCCTCAACCCCCATTCACACTTTACTTCCGGTGACCTCAATAGGTCACATGATAGGGTGGAGCAAGGTCTCACAGTGGTTTCACCCGAAACCCCAGGTGGTAATGCACCACTCCTTTTTTTCACACCTTGGCTCATATGATGATGCGCATGATCAGTAGTGGGTCAATGACCGCCTCCAAGGGGAAACAACCCCCACTGGGGTTTAAAATCTGGGACTCTCAACCGTTTGATTTTAGAACTGAAGAAGCCTCTTTGATGAGACATGAAACGTCTTCATAAACTCAGAAGAACCCATGCGGCTGGCACTGAGATCAGCTGTTCAGCCAGGATTGTGGCTGAGCTAGAGTGTGAACCCCACCAACTGGAAGTGATCACACATGACACTTAAATATTTTCAATGACCTTTGACAATCCTCTCAAGATACGTTTAAGGACAAATGTACTAAATGAAATCGTCCTCTAAACAGAAAATAATTACTGTATCTCAAAATGTGCTTACTCCAGACTCCGTGAATATCCATATACCGTTATTCTTAAAGGTTTACGTGCTTCCAACATGATCTTTTCGACCATAATCGGCCTCCACAGTCCATATGAAACTCAGCAGGTAAATCTGAATACAGCCCTCTGGTGTTAAACTCTCTGCACATTCAAATGGAGCACCATTATGCAAAACACAATTATGAGTAAAGCAAAAAATAGTTTTCTACTTTCTTTGGGTACATCTGTTTTAAGGCCTGAGCCTGCAAGTTATGCAGTAATAATAACACATCATTTATTATCATAGTTTACTATTATTACAGTTGTATTCAGGTACCTTGGACACATCTAACTAGGCACTGCGATTAGTGTCCTTACCCAGTATGTGAAAAGAGAGCAGAGGTGTTTCCCCTTTCATTATAGATAGATAGATAGATAGATAGATAGATAGATAGATAGATAGATAGATA
>JAVDPK010000858.1:1094482-1115601 GCA_034780415.1 Cichlasoma orientale | reverse complement strand
GATAGATAGATAGATAGATAGATAGATAGATAGATAGATAGATAGATAGATAGATAGATAGATAGATAGATAGTAATAAAACAAAAAAGCAAGAAAACAATGTCAACAAGGAAATAGTAAAGTTGTAGCACAGAGGCATCTGGCGTCTATAAAAAAAGAGAGAGACAAGCAGGGTGAGTCAGCATGCATTTACAAAGCATTAACCCATCTGCTGATCCAGTCTTCGTAAAACAGACTTACGAGCCTCATGAACTTTATGTGTTCTCATCAATGACTTACAAGAGGGTCGTAAAATTAAGAGAAGAAAAAAAAGTTCCAATTTAATGCTGCATTTTGGCAAGTTGTTATAGAAATTCGCTGGTGATGAAGCGCTGCGGCAAGGGCAGTAAAGAAGGGTTTAGTAGTAATGTGCAATGTCTATTTAGATCAGGGAGTTACAAATCATCAAATGAACAAAAGTTACATGTGTAAAAGAGCTTATTTGTTGGGCCAAAAGGAAATGATAATGACTCACAGGCAGGATGGGATGAATTAGATATCGGTGCTCTGTGCTTAAGAATGGACTCGGAGATTCAGAGGGGAGTGATCAAAAGGAAATTAGAAGAATCTGCATGCGTACTGGTTAATCTTTATCCATTCAGTACAAGTTTTAAAGTTTTCATTATCAGTCTACTCCACATCTCCAGGAGCTTCTGATGACTAAGAAAAAAAGTCCAAATTTTTTAGTTTTTAATTATTTGCTCCTTCTTTCTTCATATTCGGACACAAATTAGATATTTTACATGAACATGCACACACCCTCATGCATTCACAGAGACTGAAAGCAAAGAAGATGGCCACTGTGAATAATCACAAAGCTTTCATTGATTGCCATTTAACCATATGCTGAAGTTCAACCAAATTAAATAATAGTCACCTCATTTGGAGTGCCCCAGTTCCAGTGTGGACTGTCCCCATGTAAGGTTAATTGCTCATTCTAAATAGGTTTGGATGTGAGTGTGAACGGATGTCCGGGATGGACCCGGGCGTATTCTGTCTCTCACATAATGTCAGCTTAAATCCAGCCGGACTCCGACTCTAGTTGGATGAGCAGCTAAGAAATGGATGGATTGATGGTGTGACTGCAGATCAAAACTCATACAAATCACAAAACTCCAACACCAACCTACTTCACTGTGTCACTAGAAGAAAGGTCAGGGGACTCACAGTAATAGGATTCAGTAGCTGTGATACTTCAGTCTGGGAACCTGGATGACAAGTGCAGGCTAAAGACTCATGGATAGTATTTTCAGGAGTATGTGATAGTAGCAGTAGCATCTATAAAACAGCGAAAATGTGAAAATATTGTGACAGCTTGTACACCGTCAGCTCTCTGTCAAACCAAGCCTCTCCCGGGACCGAAACCATTTGTGCCAAACTTGAAATCCCGTCAAAGCAAATGCACACATAAGGCAAAAAGGTAGTGACAAGGACAACACCCAAGGATGCCCAGCTAACTGAGCAGATCAAAGCCAGACAGCGTCTCAGTCGTTACCTCCTGCTCCCTGCGTGATGGTTTCAGCTGAAGCATATTGCACTGCTGAGCACCCGCATATGTGTACGACAGCGTCTTTAACGATGCTGAACTACTTCATCTGTCCGCTGAGGTCAGTTAACATGTGATTAAAATTGGACTTTTTAAAAGAATATTACAGGGAGTGTTTTTCTTTTTATTAAAGAAAGTACGTTTTAGAGATGGCAGTTAAGTTGAGCGGATGACTGATTGAGGACACAACAAATTTCACTTGAAAAGTTCAGCTTTTCCTTTTCATATTATCTCACTGCGCCCACAGCTGATTTCTACTAAATGATGCTGCGGAGGTGGGCGTGCTGCAAAAATGCTTCTTAGTAAAAAAGCTGATAGCGCATGATGGGACCGAGGAAGCACTCTGTGCATTACAGTGCATCTTTTGCTTAACCACAATTAATGCCTATACACAGAGTGCATTAAGAGATTTCTGTGCTGGATCCTGTGTGTCTGGTATTATAGCTGTAAAGTATAACATTAGTGGAGAAAAATATGTTGATCTGATATAGCAATAAAAATGCCATAAACAGAAGTAACGCTGACAATGAATTAAGTAAAACAAATTTTGCTCAATATAACTTTCTATAAGCTGCAATTTGGCGCAGCTTAATCTGCACTTATTACACAAAGTTGCCCTTCAGCACTGGTGCTTAAATTTACGACCTGACAAGTTATTAGATGTAATGGCTATGATTTTTCTCCAAACTCATCCAATCTCAATGGCCACAATGCGGGCTATCATCCGAAGTGCTCATTATATCATCAGACTGATTTAAAGCTAAATAATTTTTTTTTTTTTTTTAAAAAAGCACTGACACTTCTTCAAGTGCTTCTTCGACACTTTGTAATTTTCTGTGAACATGCCCATCAAGCGCTCCATCACAGACTGATCAAAAGCATAATTAGAAATAAGGCACGAGCTGAGACACTTTGCGCGGTAAACGTTAAACAAATTTAACACTCACCCTCCACAGTCTCTCCACCCGTGACAACTTGCGTGTTTTCATTGTGGCCGAGAGGCAGAGTATGGAGTGCCGGCGAGAGAAGGCAAGGAGTGATGTGGATGCAAAGAGAGGCAGGGAATGATAACCTGATCATCAAAAAGACACACCTCACTTCTCATTGGGAATAAACCCAGAGTCAGCATCTCAGCAGTTCCACACTCCACGCATTAAGTTGAAGTGTGTGCCCACATGGTTGTATAATGCCTGTGAGTGCGTGTGTGTGTGTGTGTGCGCGTGCGTGCGTGCGTGTGTGTCTCTGTGTGTGGCACAGACTTTTTTCCACCTGAAACACTGCCCTGCTCCCTCAAGTACAGATCATGTCATCGAGAAAACACCAGGAAGCCAACAAGAACTTGACACCTCTTTGCAGACACGAAAGAGGAGGTCCTGTCAGATTACTGAGAGAAGATCCGCAAGAACGGGGTGCTGTTGATGGCTGCGCTGAACCCTGGAACACAACCCCTCAGAAGAGTGAGAGATGAAGCCAGAGAGCTCTGCCCCCTTCACAACAATCAGCACTGAACCACTTACCTGGGCCATTAGCTGCATTTTGCTGTTCAGCACAGATCAGCATTACACACCACATGCGGAGCTGGGCCACATTATGGCGCTTTTTATCCAGAGTTGTTTATCCTGTCTCCCCTCCGCTTTTCTCCCAGGAGCACTTTAACCGAAATACTACCTTTCTCAATTGATAAAAGTGCACAGCTCATACAGCTGCAGGCTGTATGAGCTGTGTCTCAGTGAAGCTAATACCTGCAAGGTGTCACAAAGTATACACACTACCTGTGCTATGTGCTGTCTGTCTAATGTGACACTTCTGGACTGTCTCCTTATGAAAGATTAAACAATGAAGGCAGGCAGATAATGTTTGTTTCTATAAGGAAAAAAAAACACTCAGGGACTACAAATTTTTTTACAAATCATACTGTACTAACGAAGTCAAAAGAACTATATTAAATTCTTTAAATACTCAGAGTGAAAAATTATTATGTGTAATATTAAAGATAAGATTTAAATATTGATTTTTGAGCTGGATTAAAGAGAAAAAAGTATCAAAGTTTCCAAGTTGAGAGTTTTAAAAGAAGACAAGAGAAAAAAGGCTATTGCTCAGGTGAGGGTACATTCAGCAACTGTTGCTGTGTCTCAAATTGAAAATTTCACTTAGCTATTTCCATAAAGCCTCAGTCACACAGACACAGAGACCAGTCTGCAACTCCCTAGCAACCTCTGGTCTGGTGTTCCCGGACTGGCTGGCATGTGGGTGCTGGCTGTTGCCAGGTGAAATCATTTGCAAAGGGTGTGCTGCACCAAAAACTTCCTTGTGATTGCTTTGGTTGCTAGCAGATTGTTACGCACAACTTTGGTCTGTATGGAAGAAACCAATTTGTCTACAAACGTTTGCTAACTAGCCACCGAGTGGCAGTGAAACTTGAAAAGGTTCAGCAGAAACTGACTGATGAAAGCAGCACATTTGATGCAAGGGAGGATGCAAGCATTACCTTGAAGGCAAATATTCTCGATTTTGGGTGTGAGTTGCACTCTTGACCACTTAGTGAGTAGTTGCCGAGTGTTTGCAGAATGCCCAGCCTCTTTCATACAGGCAGGTGCAGCAATCTGCTAGCAACTTAAGGAACTGCAAGGAGGTTTCCGGTGCAGCACCCCTTTGCAACCAGTTTAATCTAGGACAAGGTAGCAACCTCTCGCAACCACTCATCAAAAAGTTGAGGAAGGCTAATTTTTCCATAGCATCTGGGGGCTGCCACACAGTCACCAACCGGTCTCGAAGTATGGATGAGGCCTAAAGTGCAGTATGAATACTAAGTACTTAACTGTGTAGTGAAATTTGACAGGGTAGTGTTGTTCCAAACCAAACAAGGCAAGCTGTGCATTTACTGGAAATGAAAATGTCCCTTTTCGAGTGCAACTATAGTGCTATGCTGCAAACATGTCAAGCCTCTGACCACAGACAAAATTCTAACATAGTGAAGATTAAACACCTTCAACATCAAAAATCTGATGTTATCAGCACTGACGATGCTCTTTCTACCAGCTAAAAATCGTTTGATGGTCACTCCACATCTGCTACGTAGCCAAGAGGGCAGCTATAACTTTTTGACCCGTGTCAGCAAAAGAACATCCAGCTGAAAGACACCCTGAGAGACAGACATAGCCTCTTCAGTGATGCTAATAACTTGGTATGTTTTTCTTAACATGTGAGCCATAATATCAGCGCAGCATGATGTGTTTCTGAACATGTTCAGCATTAAAGACGCTGTATTCCCATGATGCAGCAGGCAATCTGGTGTGGGGAGGAACATCAATCATCACAGTTCGGCTTTCCTGTCTTTGGTGAGGTATGATTTGACAGGCTGCCAGCTCCAAAATAGCGAATCACTCAATAGCGCTCCCCGTTCTCTCCACCTCCGCTATGCCAAACAATCATTATCTCCCCAATCTCTGTTCTGCTCCATATGAGTTCCACACTGAACATCATCACACAAGTCAGAGCTCAACTCCCAGATCAGGGAAAAAACAATCTTCTCCCTTATCCCTGGAGCTCCAGGACTCATTCAGATTCCTGGCTTAGAGGAATGGGAGAGAAATATTGACTAGAGACGATGATGAGCACGCACCAAAAGCTTCACCATATAGAATGTAGCTGACAGAAAAAGCTCCCGGCAGTGGCAATGGCCTGAGGACAAGAGGTAAGTTAGCAGGTAGACACACTCACACACAAACAATCTGACCTGCAACTTCCACGCTGAGATTTTCTAGCCAAAGTAACAAGCTATAAACCCACCTTCATGGCAGGAGGGACAAAACTTTTCTTTCCCGTTGCTCCTCTCAAGAACAAAATGCACACAAAGGTCTGGCAAGGATGCAACATGAAAACCCTCATGCGTTATTCATCAGAAGACTAAACCAGAGCCTGGAGGCAGGAGAGGGCCTGCTTAGCTGTGGCATCATTTTGTGACTGAGCCAAGAGACCTTTATCACAGCAGACAGTTGGACTTGTTAAACAGGTGTGACTAACCAGATTCATAAAAACAGCTTTTTATTTAGATGTTTCCATTCCAGGGCCCTGGCATTGTGGCTGCTGATTCAATAACTGGCATGTCTGAATGCACATTAGCTCTTGCTGATGCCATTAGTTACACGTCTGCTTTTCAAGCGGTGACAGTCAAAGTGTTTCAGGTGAAAAAAGGTCTCTTACCGATTCAGGGTAATAAAAAGAAAAACAGAGCTGCTTCCCAAAAATAGCTTACATAAATAAATATTTTAAACACGCAGAAAAAACACAAGATAAAATTTTTAAAAAATGAAATGAGCAACACAAATCATTGGAGGAACAAGATATGCACATTTGTTATAAAGAGAAGCAAGAGTTTACTGTACAGGCATTCCAGCGGCTCTTTTGTTACCAAACAATCGCTAGTGCTAACCCGCTAGCAAACTGTGGTGAGAGCGATCCATTCCGGTACAGCTGAGGCATCGTTTACACGAGAGCGTTTTCAGTGGAAACGGTGTCGTTTTGCCGTTTTCGTTTTCGAAAAGTAGCGCGTTCAGACGGAAACGTTTCAGAAACGATCTCCATTTACACGGAAACGCAAGACGTTGGAAACGCTGCAGTTCCTATTGCCTGGCCACAAGTTGGCAGTGTTGATAAAGGAGACGCAACAATAGTGCGCATGTGCCAGTGCCCCCGTTTTCAAAAAGTAGCTTTTTCGTCTGTTTACACGGAACGAAAGGAGGCCGAAACGCATCAAAACTTTGCTATTTTCATCTGAAAGCATTCTCGTGTAAACGGGGCCTGAAATTCTCAGCACAACACACACACACACACACAACACACACACACACACACACACACTGGTGTAGAGAGCAGTGGAGGCTTGGAAAAACGTGTCAGCGATGATCCACTCTGTATTAAAGGGACGTTTTTCCAAATGACAGAAATCCGCCGCAGTGACGGAGAACTTTAACGCTGTTAATGTGGGAGAAACACTCCGCTGTCACGGTGACACCTGAGAGCTGCAGAGTTTAAACAAAACATTGAAGCAACAAATTTGTGTTGAGGATTTTTTAAAAATCAAATCATTCGAGTTACTCGAGGAAGCCGCAGCCCTAGCCCTTGTCCCGACCTCTTCAGGTCTGTCTTCTTTCCACCTGTGTTGGATCATCTGGCACACCAAACTGGATTCTAAATAAAACAGTCAAGGTGTGACTGAAGGGCAAACTTTCAGCTTTACTTCAAGGGCTTTAACAAAATTATTGCATTAACTGTTTGGGCCATTTTATACACAGGCCCCATTTTCAGAGGCTCAAAATTAATTGGACAATTGACTGACAAGTAGTTTTATTGCCAGGTGAAGCCTGTTCCATCATTATTTCATGACAAACTAGACAGATAAAAGATCTGGAGTTGCTTCCAAGTGTTGAACTCGCATTTCGTAGTAATTTGCGGAAATTCTCAATACAAGGTCGAACGAGATGCAAGACAGCAACACTATCATTAGGCTAAAAAACCAAAATAAACCTCAGAGAGAAAGAAAAAACTGTAGGAGTGACCAGATCAACAATATGGCACATTCTTAAAAAGAAGGAATTAACCGACCATCTCAGCAAAACCAAAGCGGAAGTGGATGATCCCAGAATCTTTCATTGGTTTAGAAAAACAACTATATAACGCCAAGTCAAGAGCACTGTTGACGATGTAGGCGTATCACTGTCAAAGTCAAAAATCAGGAGACATCTTCAAGAATGTAAACACAGAGGGTTTACAACAAGGCACAAACCAGCGGTTACACTCAAGAACAAGAAGGCCAGAAAAGAGCCTGCAAGAATTGTTTGGACACATGAAACCAAGATTAAGTTGAACCAGAAAGATTGGGGAAAGTCACTGTGCTGAACTGAGGCAAAATGACTGGAATTGTGCTATTATCCAAAATAGCTAATTGTACTTTCCCTTTCTCTTTGTGTTTATCCTCCCTTGTTTGCCAACCTGCCTTTCTTGCCAGTGTCCTGCTTTTCTCTTGTTTGTTTCCCGGTGTCTGTTATTTCTTTGGGTTTAGTTTAATATTTTTCCCCTCTGTCCCTGCTGTCACCTTTGTGCAGCTGTTTTTGTCAGCAAATAAAATTCCTCCTGAGCCCTGTCTGCAGGCATGACATTACAGCGCACAATAAGAAACATTTTTTGCTCTCTTTTATAGATGCCTGTCTTTATAACAGCTGTAATTTTCTTTCTTTTTTAAATTTCTTCATTCTTAGCCCTCACCCATCCAAACTGCTGTGCATTATTAAGGGCACTGTGGCTGTAGTGATTGACATTTGGATGCTGTTTCATCTCATTCAGCGTTCTGTTGTACGGAAAGAGTTGATTGCTTTTTTCAGTAAGGACATTTTCTTTTTTTCAAGCCACGGCGATAATGGATGCACCTCGCTAACCAGGCTACGGTGCCAGTCTGTGGGGTTTGTGTCTCTTATGACGTAAGAGAAAGACACCGCTCAGGCGCTGCTGCTCAGTCGCCGCTCCTCGATTTCTGTGCGATCACATTTTGCGGGGAATCATGAGCTAGATGCCTCACTCTGACTCTGCTTTGCTGCTGTAATAAATTTATCTTTTCAAACATAAAACTGTTTGACTCAATGAGACTGTTGTGCCTGCCTTCCTTACACCAAGCTTCTTTTTCCTGCGCAGGCTATCAGGCTGCAGTGAAGCTACAAAGCCACAAAGTGATTATGGAGACAACTAATAAAGTCACAGCATTGCCAGGGAGACCTTAACGTCAACAGGAACCATCTTATTGTACTATATCTCTGACACAGCTACTACAGATGTATGGGGTCTGGCTCGCTTCTGTTGTCGGATATCTCCAGGATTTATCATGCTGTAATATGGCTTTGCAAACTTTGCTTTTATGCTGTTTGTGTACATGCGTGCCTTCATGACAGTTAAATTAAGTCTTTGTACCTGTGTGTGTGTGTGTGTGTGTGTGTTTTTGTGTATGCCTCTCAGGAGTGTGTCGCTGTTGTATCATGGCAGGGTCGATAAGAGAATCTGCCCGCGTGACACAACAGATTACTGCTGCCTGGTCTCAGCCCAGAAAACGACTGCGAGTGGACTCGGGAGAAATGGCAGCGTGGCTTTGCCGCTTTGATTCTAACTGACTGAAATGCAGCAGGAGAAATTTCCTCCACATAATTCATATTTTTGTCTGTATCACTGAAGATTCATATCTCTGATTTGTTTTAGTTTTTTTTACATGAATCAAAATATTTTAAGCATGAAGCAAGATAAGAGCACTGAAAAAAGTAAAGGAGGGCTGTTCTCAAAAGTACTTCAAAAGTACTACTGCAGAACATACGCGCACAAGCACCTGTCACCCTCTGGTTTAACTCCAGAGAGGATATGATAATTTGATCTTTCGCGGCCTCGAATTAAATGTCGCAATCAAGTGATACCACTGATAACTGGCAGAAAAAGGTCTTAATCTGCGTCTTAGCAATTCCTTAATGTGACATGATGACCGTATAACCTTTTTAATCCTTATGAGAGGTGACATTTTCACCCTCAGGCATGCCAGCTGTTTGATAACAATTATAGAAGCTGTGCGAGGTAAAGTAAAAATCAGGTTTTGATCTTTTTTTTTTGGTTCACAAAGGATTTTTGGCTTTACTGGTACAAAAGTCATTTGCTAGCCACCGCATTGGCTGTTAAACCTTGTCTGGGTTTGTGTTAACCACAACCAAAACCTCACTTCTCCACAGCAGTGTTTGTTGATGACTACAGTACAGTGTAGAGCTGGTGCATTGATTGGAACACAACAGTCTCTAGTGGCAAAACAGACATAGTGCAAGGAAAACCTATAAAAAAAATGGTCTCCAGCATCTAAAATGTCAATGAAATGACGCTGCCTACTGCACGAAACCTTTATTTTTTAATAAACTGTGGAAAATATAGTAAACCAAAGCTTGAGGTATAAAAAAAAAATCAATCTTCAACTCTTTTAAAAGGAGCTACTCTGGCGATTATCAGCTGCTCACCTAGTAAAACTCACCCTCAAAAGAAAGAGAAAAAAAAAACAGTCAGAACACCACCTCAAGTTATAAATATAAAGCACGGGAAGAAAAGAAAATGAGATGCAAGGTGGGTTAACAGACAGTTTATATTTAGCTGCATGCTCATATGATTCTTAAAAGCAGCAGATATCTTTAAGATCCAGAGTGAAGTTACATCTGAGGAGTTGGATAATCTCCTGTGACATGAAGGAAGGGGGTGTGACTGCCATTACTAAGCTGAAGATCGCAAATGAAGGCAAGCAAGTGGAGAGGTTTGTTTTTCTACATCTGCGTCAATATTTAATCGACTACAGTAAATTTCAACCACACAGATCGTAATTAAACAAAGCGGGGGGGAAAAAAAACATGATTCAAACAGAACTGATAACAAAATATCCACATGGAGGCTTAATGACGGCTGATGATATGTTTACTTCACGTGGTTTTCAGAGCAGAAAATGTACCACGATAGAATGAAGCTCAGCATCATCATGGCGTAATAAGGCTTCTCTCTATTTAAACACTGACTAATACTCACTGTCAGCTTGTGTAATAATACAGTAAATCATCAGGAGGAAGAGGGACAGTCAAACAGCAAGGCAGCACTCAGCTGACGTGCTGCTGACAGGTCTGTGGAGGTGGTGCTGGGGGAGGGCAGTGTGGCGAGGGATGATCGATGGGGTGTCGGCAGAGTGTTGAGGTGCTGGGCAGGGGATGAATGACCTGTTGAGATGCCCTCTGGGAACAGAGGTGCTAAAACAGCAAGCAAACAAACAAACAAAAAAAAAAAGGCTGATGTTGGATATGTCTGTCAGCAGTGACCAAGGCACACAAACCAGAGAGGAAGCTTATGCTCATTAAGCGCCATAGGGGAATGAATATAAAAAGGAGAATTAGCATCGCGGTCATGATGATGGACACAGTATGTTGCATGACATGAGCCGAGGATATTCAGTGTGCGATGTGAGAGCTGCGTCATCTCCAGATGGCAGTCAGAGCTACCAGCGAGCGGCAGCGTGTGTGTTCCCAGAGCGTACAGCCTCACCCTCTCCACCTTTGCAACCATGGCAACATCGAGCATGAGGTCCTGCCGTGTCTGCTTTGTTGTCCTGAGGGGAGGAGCTGCACTGGGTGACAGCATGTCTGCCTTCTGTGTTCTGTACTGCACACTGGCTTGAATGCACAGAAGCCATACTATCTTTTTCTAATTGCATGTTGTT
Source organism: Cichlasoma orientale (assembly GCA_034780415.1). Taxonomy (NCBI): domain Eukaryota; kingdom Metazoa; phylum Chordata; class Actinopteri; order Cichliformes; family Cichlidae; genus Cichlasoma; species Cichlasoma orientale. The sequence goes on along the minus strand of JAVDPK010000858.1, from coordinate 1,104,748 downwards.
TTGCCTGATTTTACAATTAACTATTAATTATTGTAATTCAATATTACACTCACAAGCCACTTTATTAGATACACCCTGCTGTTACAAGGTTGCCCCCCTTGTGGCTTCAGTTTCCTGTTCTTAGCTGACAGGAGTGGCACCCAGTGTGATGCTCTTCTGCATAACGAGTTGTAACAAGTGGTTATCTGAGTTACCGTTGCCTTCCTATCAGCTCAAAGCAATTTGGCCATTCTCCTCAACAATCAACAAGGCATTTTCACACAGAGAACTGACGTTCACTGGATATTTTCTCTTTTTCGGGCCATGCGCTGCAAGCCATAGAGATGGTTGTGCGGGAAAATCCCAGCAGATCAGCAATTTCTCAAATACTCAGACCAGCCAGTGTGGAACCAACAACCCCGCCACATTCAAAGTCACTTAAATCACCTTTCTTCCTCATTCTGATGCTCGGTTTGAACTTCAGCAGGTTGTCTTGACCGTGTCTGCATGTCTGCGTAGATGGAGTTAGTGCCGCTGGCTGAGTAGATAAAGAGCAGGTGAACCTAATGAAGGGGCTGGTGAGTGTATAAACTGATTGTTGCCTTTTGTGAAACGCTGTGCCTTTTCTCTCTTGTGTAATTGCATCTCAGCAAAAAAATAAATAAAGATTTCACATTAAATTTTTTCTTCATCGATACACACTTCTGTCCACCCAGCAGAGAAAGAAGCTCAAAATAATCTTAACATTTTCACAATAGCTTTAAGTTCAATTCAGTTTGAATTCTGCGTCACCAACTCACAAAATATTCATCTCTAGCTACTTCATTAAAGGCCCTGCGCGATTGTAACGACAAACCCAATGATCCAACAATCTCCTGTGAGCACGCGCTTGGCAACAGTTCATGTTTCCCAACACTTATATGTCTCGTGCAGTGATCTGCACATAAAAGTGCCTCCCTTCACATTTTTCTCACACAAAATAATTATAATTACAGGAATAAACGCATAATTATTAAAGATGAGAGCATGCACTTGCGTCTTGATTGTTTCCTTTGAAGTCTAATGTGGCGGCATCCAGACAGAAAATGAACTGTCATAACTCCTCATATAAAACATAAATATTTATTATTGGAAGTACTGGGAAGTTTTTTTTTTCTGTTGCTTTTCTATACTTAATATTCCTAACATTCACATCTGGCTTTCTGCACTGCTGAAAAGGGAGTCTGCCTCAGGACTCATGATCATTGTGGATTAGCATGCCAAGTAACAAATCCGGTGGCATCCTTCAGTAAGCAGTCGTCGTCTGAAGCACACAGTTAGCCTTTCCGCAAAGATAATGAGGACAGCCTAACACATCTCATTGCTCTCTTTCTTTTATCTGGCTGCTCTTCTTGAGCTCCGTCTGGCTGATTTATCTGAGCTCTGGACCTCAAAGGAAGCACAGAGCTAAACGAAGACTTGGGAACCGGGCCAAACTGTCTTACTCAGATCTGGAGTATGTCTAAGCAGAAGGCACAGTTAAGAGGACATATGAGGACAGCCTGCGAGTTTGTGTGCATGTGTGTGCATGTATAGGCCCTGAGCAGTCCATCCAACATGAATTCAATTTTAAGTCGCACAGGAAAGGTGATGTATGATTCACATCCTTTGAACATCAATTTCCTGCGAAAATCTAGTGGGCAGGAAATTTTCCTCAGATTAAAATACACATTTTTTCAACATGCAACTTAGACAAATTAATTAAAAGATGATATGTAGTGTAATGGGTGCTTTCAATGCTGAAGAGTAGGCTGTTTCCTGAAATACAATAGCTACACTACAAACACACTCCTGTAATTACTACAGGGAAATCAGAGAGCTCATAGCTCTTTGTGTGTGTCCCCAGAGTTGCAGCCTGCACTTTGCTGTTTCAGAAATGCTTCTTTGCCCCCTCGGGGACGGCATCATGCTGTCTCTTTGTTATAAGGGCATCATTATATATGTGTAAAAAAAGCCAATTAAAAGTAAAATTAAACAATATTTTCAACATAGTTTGGTTTTTAGAAAGGGAAGCCCAGAATGAGATGAAAATATTAATACATTAAGGAGCAGCAAGCTATTCTGAGATTAAGGTAGTCCTGTGGGAAATGAGCTTTTCACTAATGACTAGTGCTTATAGTTAGACACGAATACAGTTGTCATTGTAATTGGCAGCAAAAGGTCTGGTTTTTTTTATTTAGCTATTTTTAGGACAGAAATGATGGGAAACTGTAGGACTCTGTGGTTATAATCAGTAAAACGTTCAACTTATTTAGAAAACTGACAGAATAAAAAACTCTAGGACCACACAGCCTTCTTCACCAAATCATGAAATCTAGATTAGAACTCCATAAAAGGATCATGAGAAGTTTAACTCTGATATGAATTGAGTTTGACTTGCTGTCCTTTTATTTTAGTAGTTATACATTTTTTAAGTTAACTCATTATCAGATGAGGCTTAATATGGCTGAAAATGAACCATAATCATTGCCTCATGTAAATCTTTGATCATAAGAATTTTATTTTCAGTGATATTTCTATGAAATTTGGTGTTTTTCTTTTTTCAAGGAAACAAGAAGGGAACCTTAAAAAGTGCAACATTTCTATAATTTAATTGTTTATTAATCTTTTATTCCCAATGATTTGTTCTGTTATCTGTTCTTTTATGGCATTAACTGAACGGTTTTGCCACTTGTATTGCAGTCTCCACCAAAAAAGGGGTAACTCAACCACCTTCTCTTTGTTTGGCTAAGAAAAACAGCACTCAATGCTCGATATGTTGACTATGAGTCACGTGCCATTTTTCTGGATCACAGGGCGAGACACACAAAGAGGAATTTTTTTCCTCTCTTATGTAACCTATAAAGGAAATGTCAATACAGGCCGAGTCATGAATGTGTCTCCAGGCTCCAGCCTCAAGGCAAACTGATACCCTATTACACCTTTATATCCAACAGTTAATTAGGGATGCTCACAGACCTCTATTTACAGTAAAGGGTAATGAGGAGGAGAACGCACTACTACTGATACCTCCCGAGGTGATGCAAAATCTACCGTGAAATAGTGACAGGCAGTGCAAAGCAAGAATTAATCTCATAACACACACACACACACACCTCTCCAACAAACAAAGATGCAGTGCCTGCAATTCGCAAATTCAAGAGCTCAGAAGAACACAACAGCAAACAAATGAAACAGCTGTTTACAAACAATGCAATTATTTCCATTTTTCATTAACTCAGAGTAAACCTGAAGAAGCAGAAGTGTGCCCGTAAATATTTGGATAAATGAAATTAAATTCATGAATGTCCAATTCAAATTTTTTTTTTGCTTCTTCTGTCTGCAAAATAAATGAGAACAACAATAGCATGGGCAAACTTTTCCTGAGGAGGGAGGATCTGGAAATTACACTTCTTGAAATGGTCTCCCCATCTCCTGAGGCAAAAGGCAATTTCATGCTCCAGCACGACTCAGGGGGACATCAGGACTAAAGGTGACCTCAAGGTTAACAGTGCAAATGTAATAAATTAGAAATCCTGCGGTACAATAACAACTTCTGACTTCCCTGGTAAAATGAAGTCTATTTGTTAAGAAAATCGTGACTTCAAATTCAGTAGTAAAGAATTATCCCTGAAATGAGATAATAAGCTTAAAGGAAATAATGGTGGGCGACCTCTTTTTGTCCAGCCCGAACGATGATGCTGTTGAAAGCTTGTAGGACAGAACCAGAGGAGTATACTTTTGTTTGCTGTATGTTTGGAATCGTGTCAACACAACACATTTCCTAGCAAGTCATTTCATCAGGTGTTTGTGCAGACAGACACAATGCAAGATTTCAGGCAATCTGAAGCCTTGTGCAGGCTTTCACTTTGAGTCACAAATAGCTAGTCGGTGAATATAAGGCTGAAACTATGGTTATGGCTCTTCTTTGCCTGTAAAGAAGAAAAACCTGAGAGCTCTGCATTTTATTTTCTGTTTGTCTTCAGAAACCAAATGACACAAAACCTCGGTGCTATCATCTCTGAAAGCTGCTTTCAGCTGCTCCCTTTTTCACAAGGGGTCATCACAGCAGGTAGTTCCACATGTTTTTGATTTGGCAGATTGTCACACCAGATGTCCTTCCTGATGTAACCCCAAAGGGGTTTCTGTCTCCTCTCAGGAACCAACCAGGGATCTTTCACTTTTTAGGCAAATGTGAAAACCACTGCACTATGAAGCCGCTGGGCACGATCATCTCTCAGAGAAACAAAGCCCAAAGTCCAAATAGCCATCTTACAGTCTGATAGAGAAAAGCTGAAGTACAGCATTTTTGCTTTTCTTTTGGAAACAAAACATTTCTTTAGGCTCATTTCATGGCTACATGCAAACAAATAGCTGAGCAATAATAATAATGGTGACGATGTACTTGTTATAAAAAGCCAAAAACAATCTAGCAGGACTGAGCAGAAAAGCCATTCCAGAAGTGTTTCATAAGCTAAGTCTTCTTATTGTTTCTTCCCATAAAGTACAACCTACCCAGGACCAATTCTAGCTACTGAGGGAACATGTAGTGCCTTAGGGAATGTTTGAACTCAACCTTGGGATGGCTGGTGTGTAATCAAGGATTAAAACTGCAAAACCTGTGAGTCTGAGTGTGACAGGTCGTCTGTCTAATGTGTAAAAAAGCACAGTGCGATTTCAATCTCCCTGCATTGAGAATATTTAATGATTATTAATAACTGAAAACTCTCCCCTGGACCCTCAGGGTGATTCTGCAGCTGTAGGTAACCCCATGCAGCTGAATTGTTGAACGAACTTAAAGGAAAGACTCCAACAAACAGGTATAAGCAGCAAACACAACTTTCAGCACCGATTCACCTGGATTACACTCAATATTTCTCAAACTCATTAATAACCTGTTACAAACAGATCTGGCTGCTCACCTTCAGCAACTTAGGTATGAAAACTGTGTCTTTTGTATATACAGCCCATAGGCTATAAGTATGTAAATGTCTAGATCACTACTGCCTGGTATCAGTGATAGTTTATTAAAATCTGGTTTTGGATCATTATTTTTTGCTACAGGCTTTCTTCTGTTAAAATAACAAGCTGACTTCTATGCGGTGCAATCTGAGGATTCACCTGCACCCACACTGCAATTTATCACATGCGGATCAAATTTATAATGCTGCAGGGAACATCTGTATGCATAGCTTCCTTTCAGATCAGCTGTTTACTGTGAGCAGTGTCTTTAACGGCGCTTGGGGCCCATTAGACGTCAGTGTCATATTTTTAAGAGTAGACTATGAATATGACAAAGTATTTCTTCCATTGCTTTGCACCCCCTTGGACTGCTGAGGCTCCAGGCAGCTGCTTTGTTGAGCTGGCCCTCAACTTATCCCTCAAAATACACACTGAAAAATTAGAACTATTAAGCCAAAGGCTTGTGGAAGGTTTTAGGGTGATGGTGGGGCCAGACATCCCCTCATGACCCTCACAGGGATGAGCCAGACATTTATGGTTTGCCACTTTCTATAACCAAAACAGTGTTGCTGTGCAGTTTCAGCACCACGGTCAGCACCATGCAGCCTACCAGCCTCTCTCTGCAGACAGATGTGAAAAGTGTCGATATTTACATCATAATCATCTGAAGCCTCTCGAGTTTTAACACTAGTATTGGTGCTATCCATTAGTAGTGGAACAGATGAATAAAAGCACTGCAACACAAGTAAAAGCAACATATTAATAGAAGAGTGCAGCTGCCGTAGAATATAAACCAGGCTTTTAAAAGTTTCTTGAACATCTTTTAAAAGTGAAACCAATGTGAGAGCTTCAGGGACCCGAGAGGCCTTTTAGTGTGTAAATAGACCCAAGTGTCTGAATGAGTGTGTTTTAAGAATTATCTAAAATGTGCATCAGAGGATTATCATAAGTGGGGGTATTATGCAGGCAAATAAAACAGACAAACAAACAAATATCTTACGTCTTCATCCTCCCGCAGGCATTTTTTGCGGTACTGGACGTGAAGTCTGCCGTCGACGAGTTGCTGAGGGGTCTTCGCTGCGTTTTCCTCGTCTGCAACCTGTCCACCGAGAAGGTGGCTGGCCTCAGGTGGGTGCGGAAATGAATTGGTAGTATTGATCTTTCCGGTGAATCTCTGGTACAGCGAAGCCATAATATTAGTCCGGTTCAGATAAAAACAACTTACAGCATGTCAGAGTCACAAACAGGTCTCGTCTGATTGTCTTGTTTGGACAGTCTATTGGGTTTCTTTGCGCTTCGAAGAAAACCGATGGCAGGCAGCCAATTTTCACCTCCGGGATGGAGCAAAAAGATAAGGTGAAGATACTTGGCTAGTAAATAAGCATCTATGGATAGTGGATGACTCACGGCTTGGAGTGATAGACCGATATAAAGCTGGATCCTTCGCAGCCGTGTCCTTTTTAGCTTTGTCCAGGCGCACGGCAGACTGCTAGGCTGTAGGTGTCAATAGTTGCTCTCTTCTGTATTCACGACACGTTGTCTCCCCCTCTTCAGTTTCCTGATGCCTCCTTTCAGAGAGATGGCAGGCGGATGCGCTGAGTTTCCATCAGATATTCGATCCCCCAGCTGACTTAGAGTGATTGTCCCCCCAAAAAAATCCCAAAGCAGCAACAGATAATTATTCGACTCTTGCGGCTCTGTTTATGCCGGACTGACCTCACACACGAAAAGTGTGAAGGACGCTGAGAGCCCGACGCTACTCACCGCAGACGCGCTCTGCATGTGAAGTGACCAGCGCTGCGAGAGCAGCTTTATTGTAGCACTACTGTCATTGCACTTCTTTGTGCGCTGCTTTACGCGCTGACATGCGCCAGCGATGAACAGATTCACTTGAATTTACTTTAATGTAAAAGCACAGAAAAGCAAGCCTCTATCATTTATGATTTCATGAACGGGGTTGTAAAATTGCCTCTCATGTGACTGCATATGGTCCCAGGACGGAACTCTAGTGCCTCTCCGTGGCGCTCTGGATTAGGACAGGCTGACCACTCGCCTCTGTGTTCCACATGTGAAACAACAGAGTTTAGTTCATTTAAAAAAAAAAAATGCACCCAGAAAATACACAGCACATATTGGAGTCATACAACTGGATAAAATAAAAACAATATACATATTTTTTATATTTGTACAAACAGACCTATATAAGCGTATTCCCTGCAGCATCTTAGAGCCTGATAACGACTTTTCTTGAAAAACCCATCTAAATGCAGTGCTTCAAACCATGAAAATGTTCCAGCCCAATATTTTCATTCAGTTCACACCCACAAGTGTTATTTAGCTCATAACATTGCAAGTGATTTCATGCTTGAAATGTTCACAGAGGCCACAGCAATGCAGGTCTGGTAAATGCAGAATATTGGCTTATATGTGATGGAGGGACAGAGGGAAAGGCTCTTGAGTTAAAGTGTTAAAATCTCTGCCGCCCCTGTCACGAATGCCACAGGCCAACACACCACGGTCTCTCACTCAAACTATCACCCAACCGACGCTGAGCTGTATTTCTGGGAAATAGGTCATCGTCACAGGAGTACAACTTCAAAGCAGCACTAAAGCACAGCTCCAAAGAAGCTCTGCACACACTCTGCTCAATACCACCATTTTGCATCTCTCATTAAGTGAAATCAAGCTCATTTGTCAATCATTTGCAAAGCGCTATCAAGGTGAACTGACTACAGCAGTAGAAATTAAAAAAAGGTCTATCTTGAACTCTGAATAAAGAGTGAGTTTCAATTAAATTTCTTTTATAAATGGGGAGTCATCTCAAGCCCTGAAAGAGCTGCTGAAGGCTCATTGAGTCGTGGCTTGAATTATGAATATAACCCAAATAACTGTATATGCATCTGGAATGCAGAATGTTCATTTGAAAGGTTTGGTCATTTATTTACGGAAACAAGGACAATGGACATTACTCCCAATTCTTTCCTTCCTCCCTAGTTTGAATAATTTTGCCTTGACTCCAAGATTGAGTCAAAAAGTAATGAACTTTGTTCGATGCTTTTGTGTACCCTGTGATTGGAGTTCCAGCAGAAACTTTGTGCTGTGGACTGAACATCTCTGGGCTTCCTGAAATCTCCCCCCTTCCATAGTAGCTTGCCTCGGTCCTTGTCATTTGTTTCTCTAGTTCATAAATGCCTTTTCCTGGGTCTGCGCACCCCCTGGGAAATAGGTCTGAGTCACTTGACATCCATCCCAGCCTCTCTGATAGATGTCTTCCAATCTCCCTCACCTTGTTGGGGAGCTATTGTGAACTGCCTGACTGCTTTAAAGCTCCCCTCAGGACAGCGCCGGGGAGCCTGGGCTCAGCTTGACTCCCCTATCGCCTTCTCACAGACACAGCAGATGACTGGAGCTACGCCTTTCCCTGCTCCCACAAACACCACCGCAGTCAAGCTCTGCATTATAGGTGGTAAAAATTTGGAGAAGCATGTAATAACCAGGTATAATGACAATGATAGCTGCAGTAAAATCTCTGTGGGTAGCTAATGGTGCTGTTGGAGCCAGTGCAAGCTAAAACTTACCTCGCTTGTGATATGGAACATTGTAATTATATTTCAAACACGTAACAGATGCATTTTATTTCAACTGATATGATGCACTTCTGTGCACTTTATGATGCTGTGAGTGATGGCTTTATGAAGCTCTGCTGTGCAATAAACTCCCCTCAGTGAGTTTATTTTTAATTCCAGTGAGGGACTGATACACTAACTTTGCCACAAATTTTACTAACTGAATGCACAGATGTTATTTTATTATACGAGGACCAGAGGGAAGTCATTATTTTTCTGCTCATCGAATGAAATGAAATAACGCCAAAAATACTGGTGATCATGTTCTCCACTGAGAGCTGGAAAACTGAGCCAGCCTAGAGGTAAAATCCCACAACAGCATTAAACATTATTAGCGAGAAAGAGTGGAGTGAAACCAAGAAATTTGAGAAAAAAGGGGGAAGGTAAATCTTTTTTATAATTGAACCAAAAAAAAAAATCATTTTAATGTTTGTTCTTTTCTGTTTTAGATATTCTACCTTGGGAAAATTTAAGAATTCAGTGTGTTTGATCGTACTTTTTTTAAGAGTTTGGGCGCTTATACACACTGTAATTTCTAATAGTATGGTGTATATATAGATAATCACTCAAAATACAAACAGTAATGTGTGTACATGAACTGAAATGCCACTGCAATCCAAACTGTTTCCATCAGCATTCCACACAACGCAATCAAACGACACACAAATTAATTGGATAAAAGAGGAGACAGATCAATCAATCGATGTTTTGCGGGCGTGCAGTAATATCTAATTTCCTCTGAACATCGCTCAGCTGAACAAGGAAATTACCGCACCTCTCTACATGCATGTAACAAAACGGATTCAGTTACAGCTCACCATAATCACATTTTTTACACCATTCTCCAGTCAGCATTAGCTGGACACTAACGATTTCTCCTGACGCTGTGCTGAGCCAACCATGGCAACAAGTTTCTTTATCATCCTGCTGCGGGTGTCGGATTACATGCACCGCTTTGCTGTAGCCTGGGCACATACATTTTATCTTAAAGCTCTCCTCAAGACACTCCATTACTTGGCTTGAAATAATTTGCTCTAATATTGGTTAGAAATCATCACAAATCCACTTAAAACTATGGTGCATACATCAAATTAGCCCAATTATCAGAACTAGTGTTCAAGGAGGAATTACACACCGTAAATCATTAAAATGCTTCCAGATCAAATGTTTTCAGGCTGCGAGGCACGCCTCCTCAGGGGAGCGCAGAGCAGTTATGTAAAGGGAAGAGATGTGTGGCAAAGATGCTGCATGAGGTGAAAGGGACAGATTTATGGCAGCGTTCTAACAACAGCAGGAGGTCAGCTGCTGCTTGGTGTGCACTTACCAGCGTGGTCAACAGCTGGAACAGAGGATCCCTGTGGCAATATATTGTATAAAAGCACACAGTCTAAACTCTGACTTCAAATATGCATATTTTTATTAAAACATGCAGGCACCTTAAACACATTTCCCTCCCAGCACGGCTTACCCCAGTCGCATGACTTCCTGAGGCAAAGCTTATCAAATGAATGAGGGTAAAGTGGATGCCTGTTCGCTAACTTGCAGTGCAGATAAAGGAAATTCACAGATGGAAAAAAAAGGTTGAAAATAAATCAGGGAGTCAGTTAATTAGATAGATAGATAGATAGATAGATAGATAGATAGATAGATAGATAGATAGATAGATAGATAGATAGATAGA
>JAVDPK010000858.1:1067077-1086255 GCA_034780415.1 Cichlasoma orientale | reverse complement strand
TGTGTGTGTGTGTGTGTGTGTGTGTGTGTGTGTGTGTGTGTGTGTGTGTGTGTGTGTGTGTGTGTGTGTGTTGTAGTCCATTTCAGACCAACAAGTACACTTTCTTTCTTCTATAAATAACAAAATTACTTGTTAATGTATAAATAAAAAAATGCTCATAGCCTAATGCACCTCATCTATTTTGAGTGTGATTCATTATCTAGAAGAATTTTGAAAGTTAGCAGTAACACTATTCTTTTATATTTGAAATTTTCTATAGATACAGTATTGTGCAAAGGTGTTGAGCCACCCTTCATTTCTTTATATTTTTCATATTCTAGGAAAATGGGAAATAGGAGCAGCGGTTTATTGAAACCTTTGTTAACATAAAGGAAAATCAGAGTTTATACAACTCTAAAGAGCTTGAAACTCAGTATTTCATATTTATTCTTCAACCGGAACTCTCTGAGGCAGCTTTCTTGCAATTTCTTCAAGTAGTCTTCAGGAACAGTTCTCCAAGCTTCAAAGCATTCAAAGCTCTTCTTTGGATGTTGGCTGCCTTTTGTTCCCTCCTCTGCCAAGATGATCCCACACTGCTTCAGTAATGTTGAGGTCCGGGCTCTGGGGAGGCCAATCTATTACCGTGTGTTTTTCTATCCAGGTATGCTTTTACTGCATTGGCCGGGAGTTTGGGATCATTGTCATGCTGAAAAAATAAAGCTGTTGCCACTTGACACTTTCCAGACGGTACTGCATGGTGGATCAAAATCTGACGGTACTTTTCTGAGTCCCTAACTCAATAAATTTTGATGAGATCTCCAACACCACTGTTTGAAATGCAGCCTTAATCCATGACAGAGCCTCCACCGTGTTTTACAGATGGCTGTAGACACTCACTGTTGCGTCTTTCTCCTGACCTCCTTCGTACATATTGACAATAATTTGAACCATGAATTTCAACTGAAGGGCCGGATGCATCTCTCAGGTCCTGTGTCGGGTCTTTGCTGGATTTGTTTCTATTTCTTAAGGGCATGACTTTCAGATACTGCTCATCTGCTGAAGATAGTTTTATAGGGCTGCCACGCCTTCTTTCAACCTCCACTTGTCAAGTTTCCTCATTTTTTTAAGGGCACACTGCACACTATGCTGAGACATGTCAAGTTTTCAACTAATAGTTAGTTTCCCCTAACACAGTACAATTTTATATCTGTCAAACTGTGTTATGTTTTAGCATTTCCTGTAGATTCAACTAAAGAAATAGGAGCAAATTTATGTGTTTTTCCAACAGGCGGCTAAAAAAACAAAGAGCAGACACAAGACTGATTCATCCCTTGAGTTAGGTTGCATTTTCCATGCTTGAATAATTCATATGTCATTGTTAAGTGGCTTAACAAACAAAAAACATTCCTCTGAAAATGGTCAGGTAAAAAGGCTGGACTGAAAATGAGTGAAAAAGCAACCAATGTCCAAATGGAAACTTTGAAAGGCCTTTAGAAAACCTGGAGAATTGTTGCTCAAGACCACTTTAAAAGATTGCAAGAAAGTCTGGCTCCTTGGAAGCAAATTATAGAAAAAATAATGAGGGTGGATTAAGACTTTTTCACAGTACTGATAGATTATGATCATTACTGTGAATTATTTTGGCCAAAATAATCATATAGTGACATTTCATATTGCAACAGTCCTAGTGCTTCCTGATTCGATGGGAGTCTACGTTTTAAACACAGTAGGCTAACTGTATTAAAAATTGGCCTATGACTTTGTCACTTGTCTAGTTGCATTAGTTGCATGTTTTATTATATTATTATTAGCTGTATAAATACCCTAAAAAGCAATAATGGCAGTAATAAATACATTTACTAAATTAAAAAGAGAGGAGAAAGGGAGGAAAAGATGCGAACAAAAGGAAAAAGTGCAAGAATGTAGATTCTGCCAGTAAGTCGCTGTTAATATGAGCTCTCTCATTCTCAGGGCGGGATCACAGCAGCCAAATCAGGTTTAATGAATTTTAGTGAAGACATGTCTGCATTTTCTCAAAATTATTCTGTCCTCAGAGAAGGGGAGGCAGCTTGGATTGCCAAGGCCAGACTTAATGATTTCGCTTTCTATGCAAATTGACCACAGATTATGGTAGAATTTAATAGGCTGTGTCTGGGAATCCTTAATAAGTAAAATACTGGTCACAGAAACTTCAAGGCTTTTGGGGCTTTCGCAGCAACGAGCTGTAAGCAGAGCTGTCAGCAGAAATATGAGAAATATGGAGTGTACAAAGGTACAACTTTTCATCACGTTGGAGAAATTTGTTTAAATAAAAGTGACTGGAGTCCAGTAAAGCCTGAGTAATGAGAGAAAACTCTGTCAACATGCCAGCAGACTGGTTAAGCTTGGCAGGGAAGCCTCATGTTGACTGAGTATGTGACTCTGTGCCTCCAGCAGGTGGCAAACTAACTCCAGCGTGGACTGACAATGAGCACAAGGGACAGTATCAAGAGCCAGTCTAATCTCTGACAATCCAGTGGCACTGAAAGATGAGTGACTCCACGCAGAAACCAGGCAATAATCCACATTTATTAAGACTAAATTACACACTGTTGTGTCAAAGAAAAGATGTAGAGCAGTGCGGTACAAATGTAATTAAATTAATGACAGAAAGCAGACTAATTAGGCAAGGAAACCATCAAGCTTTCTACAAATATGAACATGAACAATCTTTAATCTAAAACTTAAAAGAGGGGTTTTTTTTTTGCTTTTTTTTTTTTTTTAAATGAGCATACTTTGCTTGTGGCATCCCGGGCTCTCTTCATCTATAAATACTCTACTACACCCTGTGATCTTTAAACCTTTTTGGGGGTGACATGCCCCTTAGAGACAAACAGATTTGTCACAATTTAAATATTTCACAGCTCCTCCCCAGAGGATCCCAGGAAGGGAAACACATTTTGTCCCTACTGAAACCACAATCAATGCACCCTGAGGTGTAATGCAAGTTAACTTTGGCTCCAATGTGCGGCCGCTGCTCGGAAATGATGTTATGGGAGTGCTGTTGCTGGGGAATTACTGGAGAGGACAGGATACAAATGCTGTATTTTTTTTTATTTGTCTTTTGATTTCATGTGCTTCCTTGTGAGCTCGCTGGGAAAACGAGCCACTGAGCTTACAGAGGAAGATAGAGTGAAAGCACATCGAGTTAGAGCTGAACAGAAAATCATAAACAGTCCTCTCAGGATAACCTGCTCACGGAGAAGCTGTGGGCAGATGCACCGTGAACTTTGCAGACATCGTTTGGCTTGTTTAGTCTTAACTTCTAAACGCAGCTGGAAAAGTCACCAGTGAGGCAAGACTTTCTGAGCATCTTTGGCTCCATGCAATCAGATGGATTTGCTTTATGACACCTATTCTTTCTGGAGCATGTGATTCTGCACTTAAATAAACAGAGGGAACACTACCGCAAGTGACCCTCCCACGTTTAAATAAACAAATAAAAATACAAGCCCCAGAAGACAGCTACACCTCTGCATCTCAACAGCATGTAACAGGATCGTCCTCTTTCAGTCCACAGGAAAGAAAAATAAAGTCGCCTCCTGGCGCATCAGTGGGCTTCAAAAAGTGCTCAAACAATGCTGCACCATTTGGTAGATTTTAATGGTTAAGTCGAGAAATGTTGCGTGTGAGCAAGAAGTGGAAAAGGGAGGTTAAAAATATGAGTTACCTTGTCTGCCCTGGTGGAGCCCCTGCGATAGTTTCCTGCACCTGCTGATGAGTTCATGTTCCCATAAATAGCGAGTCTGCAATACAAAATATTCAACTGAAGTCGCCTGAATAATCAACTTTGATCTCTCTCTCTCTCGCTCTCTCTCTCTCTCTCTCTCTCTCTCTCTCTCTCTCTCTCTCTCTCTCTCTCAGCCGATAATCACGAGGATTTCCTCGCTTGTTCTCTTGAAACGAAGAGCCATAGGTGCCCAGTGTGCCTTTTCCCTGATAACTGCGTGCGCCTGAGCATACAGCTGTTCCAATAACGTGGCAGATTAAACGTCACCCACCTGTAGTAAGGCTATTTAAAAGTGTTGTCCAGTTATAAATCAACGCGCTTTATGAGCAGCCTCTCTTCGGAGACATCCCCGGAGCTGTATAGTGTGCGCTTTTCCGCCTGCGCGCCGACTGGAACGATGCCGATGATCCGCAGAAAGGGAGAAAGTTTCTTCAGGGTGACAATTCACAAAGATTTCCAGTCAGTAAATGGAGTTCCCTTTTTAGCTTTGTAAAGTGGCTGCAGAATAAACTGAGCTGATGCCAGGCAGGTTTGAAATAGGCTGCACGTTTGCAAAGAACAAGGGGAAAGTGATGTAAAGCAGACTATTTATCGACAAACTGCACGTGCGTTCGTGTTTGCAAAGGTCCGCGTTTGATGGTTTCAGCAGTTTGATGGTTTCAGCAGTTTGATGGTTTCTGCAGTTTGATGGTTTCAGCAGTTTGATGGTTTCTGCAGTTTGATGGTTTCTGCAGTTTGATGGTTTCTGCAGTTTGATGGTTTCTGCAGTTTGATGTGCGCACTGGCCGTCTTATCTGCGCTTCTCTCAAACGTTTACGCCCCATATCCTGATAGGCGTACATTTTAAGGATGGGTTGTTTCTGGGAGCTTTTGTAGAGCAAATTTCACGCCAGTATCCAGCTCATGACTACATGGAGCGATTTCGACTCTCACAACCTTTTCATGAGTTATGAGCTCCTCTGATGCCGTTATTAGTTGGAGAAAGGTGCGCATTTTGACCTCCGCCGGTAAACTTCCGCACCCAGCGGCAATTAGAAGCTTTTAGCCGTCAGAATTGATCAAAGGCGAAGCTGTGTCACCCTACAGCCACTTGGCGTTTCATTTTTTTTTTCGGTGGGTCTAATGAGGAGGGGGATGCAAAATAGTTCATTACAGAGAGTAAAGTGTGAATTTAGTAAAACCACAGGGAGCTAAGTGGCGGCGCACTCTGCAAATACTAATGATGCGGGGCTGGGGAGTTCTCTCCAACTTCTGCTGCAGCTAATTAGAGGAACAAAGGACAGACTTTCCTTTTTGTAAAAAGAAAAATACTGATATTTGTTTAAAGATCTGAATTTAAATTCTGTGAAGGGATTGCTTTGTTGCTGTATATTGCATTATAAACACTGAGGTAAGTGGCTGATTACAATCAGTGGCTGCCTGGTTAGGACAACCTTTACTGCAAAGTCTTCTTGTTCTCTTCCCATTTAAGCAAAGACAAAAAACAAACAAACAAAGCAAATTTTACAATAAGAACTTTATTGCACTTCAATTTTTATAATTCAGAATTTTAAGTTCGCTCAACTTATTTTTCTTGGGTCAAAGGTTGGCCCAACCTTTCTCCAAGGTGAAATATTGATTTAGTGCAGCTTATTATAGTTGTTGGGTCAACTTAATGTTTTTCTGTGGGGTCCAGTTGGCTTGGCTGTTGTATTTAAAATATGAAGTTAGCTCAGTTTGTTGCAGTTGTTGGTCCCACTCGCTGTTCTTCTCCCACAGCAAGTTGGCCTAACATGATATTACAGTGTGGTTAATCCAAACATTAAATACACAAACATTTCTTTTTAGAAAACCTTTATTTTAAATAAATTGGCAAAACACAAAGAAAAAAAAACACTTTAACAACAGACAGTGAAAATTTCTGCATAACAACCATAAACATCAGCACAAACCATAAAGTACAATCAACACCAAATATTCAGAATGAAGACTGATCTGTGTCACCTTCCTATACATATTCCATATTTTATTCTGATTACTAATTATTAATTACTAAACACTAGTTATTGTTGTTCCAGGACATCACTGAAACTGACCATTCACATTTTAGTGACATCACGCAACACTCTGTGACTGAGGGAAAAGACTGGAGAAATGCTAAATGCTGAACCTAAAGCTGATCTGAAACCAGTAAAACTGCTGATGATTCACAGAGTGGGTGAGTCCGGTATTAATGAGTCAGGCAGTACTGAGGGTTCACAGATGGGTATGGCTGTCCCTTGAGTAGGTTTTGAGATATAAAAAAAATTGTAGAGCAGATCAAACATCACACCAAAATCTGTGGCAGTCCCCCTCAGACATCTGCACCCTCCAAAATGACAGCAACTTCAACTGATCCAGGGACTGCCTGCTCCTCCAGCAGGTCCTCCATCATCGCTACAGGACTCCACAGGAGCACTCCTTTATGAAGAGAATTATGGAAACTGTTCAACAGTATAACACACATTTCAGAGAATATCTCAGAGAATATCACTGAAGCAGAAGCTAAACGTAATAATACAGCAAAGCAAAAGCTGCTGTTTGTGCCATCTTTGAAGAACCCATTTTCCACCTGCTTCTCCAAACAAATCCCACAGCTCCTGTCATAGGAGTTATGGGACTTTAGGAAAATTAGAGCATTAATTTACAGTAAAAAAAAAAAAAAATCATATTAGTGATATTTGTCTCTTACCAAGCCTCTAAGTATCCTGCTGCTCTTGCTGACTTGATTGCTGATCTGGAACTTTTTAGAAGTATGTGAGTGAGTGGTTGGGGGAGGGGGTGCTGTTGCTGGGCAGAAATCGAGGTAGAGGTGTGAAAATCAAAGCCCAGTTGGTGTCAGGATGAAAGTAGAACTAGCTAAGCCGAGCTTGCTACCATATCTTTGGTGCATTAAAGAGCACAACAGCATCACCTGTATACTACAGTTTAAACAAATTCAAAGAAAACAGACACAATACACCTCCATTACTGTTCGAGCCAGACGTCTGGTTGTAGGTAAATAGCTGGCTTAACCTGAATTTATGTGTTCATTCTTGATGTATTTCCCAGGATTGCAAAAGCACAACAAAACTTGTTGATTCAGCTGAGTGAGTAGAGGAGTAGTTTAAGTCATAATCTATCTTCAAAGATTTTAAGAACATGGTATTACTTGTTGTCTCAGCTTATTCAGTTTTAAAAAGTTAGGTAAAAAATAAAAAATGAACTAATTCAGCATTAATCAAGTTGACCTTTTTACAGTGTATTGTAAGCTAAAGACCATATAATAATAACAGAGGAAACCCAACAATCAAAACGACCCTGTGAGCAAGCACAGTGGGAAGGAAAAACTTCTTTTTAACAGGAAGAAACCTCCAACAGAACCCGGCTCAGGGAGGGGGCAGTCATCTGTTGGGGGTGAGGGGAGGAAGACAGGACAAAGGATCTGCTGTGGAAGAGAGCCAGAGATCAGTGCATCATGAGAAGCTACCAGCCTCTCTGCTGCCCCTCCTCTCCCTCCTGCTCCTCTCCATCACTAGGGTTAGGGTTGGGGGGGGGGGGGGTTAGGGTAGGGGGTTAGGGTTCAGTTTTATCTGAATTTAGAAGCAGGAAATTAGAGGCCTTTATGTCTTAAAGACATTCCTGCTGTTTAACTAATTGTTTTGTATCATCTGGCTTCATGGAGAGATAAAACTGGGTATCATATGCATGGCAATGAAAATGTATGCAACGCTTTCTAATAATACTGCCTAAGGCAAGCATGTAAATAGAATTGGTCCTAGCACAGAACCCTGTGGAACTCCATAAGTAACCTTAGTGTGTGAAGAAGACTCTACATTTACATGAACAAATTGGAGTCTATTAGATAGATATGATTGAAACCACTGCAGCACTGTGCCTTTAATACCTACACCATAATCTCTGTAATAAAATATTATGGTGCGAAAAATTAAAACTGCATCACGTTAGCAGTTTGCAGGCTTTTTTCACTTCTTGGCTAATGTCATTAGCAGCCAACTAGCAGGCTGCGCGCTGCTTTCAGCGGAGGACAGAGAAAGACGACAGTTCAGTTGTTGCACTACCTCCAGCTTCACTGCAGCAGGTGAGTGTTCTGCAGTCCATTTACCATTTGACTAAAATATGCTTGGGCGAGAGTAATTAACTAAAAATCTAGCAGCACGTCCAAGATAATATACCTGACAAAATGTCATGACAGTGTAATATCATGTAATATATGCCAGGTTACCGTGTTGGGTCTCATTGTGCTAGCTAATTGGTAAGGGAACATTTATCCCCCAACCATTTATTTACACTCTTAATTGGTCTCAGAATATATGGTTAATAGAGTGCTTTGGAAGTGTGAATACTGTCAGCTGTGAAAAGAGAGCACAGTTGAACATTACAGACTAAAATGTTATCCATTTATCATGCAGAAGTAACCAACAGCAGCATTCAAGAGTTTGTGACAGTTCAGCAGGGAGGACTTGAACTGTATCTGACTACACTGACGCAAAGCATGTATTCTCTGGTTGTGTGTTTGTTTTTTCCTGTGGTTGGTTTTATATTACAGTTATCAGTAGTGGTGATACATTTAACTTCCTGGTGTTCTGTAAATGTTGGTTTACAACCTCCTGTTTTGCAGCCACCATCATATTCTGGCTGTAATACAAACCTGTCGCAACCAAAACTACACAAAACCTTCACACAGTCTGTAATATTACCTGATGCAAACTTAAATTCACACACACACACACAAAAAAAAAAGCTGACTGCTGCAAGGTTACAAAGGCACTTTTGGTGATCATTAGCATTATTTAACTGGCATGGTTTTGTCCTCTCCTTGTTCCTCTGTTAGGATGCAACTGGCAAGGATTCATTCAGTCAGACTCCAGTGGGAATCCTCTGCAATGATGAAAGTCTTCAGCAAAACCTGTCAAGAGTGGCGATCGTCTTGGAAGGGAGTGTGGTCATGGATGAGGTAGCCAACCTTCCTCAGGCCTTCTGTGGCCTTTTTGGACTGATTTACAGCTTGCATCTGGAGTAGCCCAAGCGCATGAAGAATAGTTTCCACTTTGTCCAGCAGGTGATGCTCAACTTGGGTACGGGTAGGCTTTCACCGAAAATTCTGACTCTGAAAAATCAGCTTGCCATGTAAAATGGGGTTCCTAGTAGGTATCCTTCTGCTCCGGTGCTTAGTTTTTAATGTTGCACTTTTAGAAAAACATGTTTGTACTTTCTGCATTTCAGTATTAGCACTGATATCATGGTTTAATTTCCATCTTTCCATCTTTAATTTCATCTGGATTCAGTCTGAATTTTTGATGTGATTTTGATGTTACAGTAGTTTACATTCTAAAGCATTATAAATTCTGTTTGAGAAAAAGATATATGAAGACTCATGTTTTATGTGAAATATGCTGTCATGAACTGATTGTTCAAGGCTGATGGACCTCTAAAAGCATGATGCACCTAACCTTTAAATGAATTGTTTATTCAAAAATGAAAATTCAGTAATTATATAACTTGACTTTCATGTTTGAAGTTAAAACTTTTAAAGAGATGAAATAGAATTTTTTTTGTCATTTTCTTTTCTTGTTTTATGCAGTTGTTATTACACGTGCTTTTGAAAAAAATAAATAAATAAAATGAAATCCAATGACTTTTAAGGTTTATTAAGTCTAATAGTCGTACATAACAGTTGATACTGCAAAAAATTTTAAGTTAAATCAACGTGACATTTTGTGAGTTCTACTTAAGCCCTTAATTGAAATTCACTCATTTTCATTTTACATTACTTACATTTTTTAAGGCAACCAGTTTCCTCAAAATTTTAAAGTAAACTCAACTCAGTGAGGCTTACAGTGTGTAAGGTAGGTGTGTGGTGGCAGAAGACATCAAAGCATTCATTTACAGATCTGCACCATGGACTGCAGCCAGGCAGCTCTGTGGTGGTGTTAATGGAAGAACAGGCAAGGGGGCTCTAAAGCCACAGGAGACCAATTAAAGTTGTTATGCTGTTGTGGAAATGCTCAAGCAGAGTAGAGGTTTCAGACCAGGAGCTGAGTTACACTGAACCCAAATAAATTGGAAATCGGCGAGATGAAATCGAGTGGGTGAAGGCTGAATGAAGCAAATCTGCATAACAAACATGCTTTATGGTGCTCCTCTCTTTTTTTTTTTTTTTTTTTGTCTTTCTCTCCATGTTTATGACCCAGCTTTGTAGCTTTATCACCAGCTGACAGACAGGCTACTGTTTGAATGAAACATAGGAACATAGAAAGACATGGAAAATAGGACATTCTCCAAGCCTGTTGTCGCTCTAGTAATCTTCAGTTGTGGTAAATAGCCAGACTTGTGATCTAAGGTTGCAGCAAAAGCTAATCCCTTATGTATTTAGTTACTTTTTTTTTTATTGATTCTCTGTGCTTAATAATCACGATAAAGCTTCTGAAAGAAAAACAACCCCCCTTTATTTATTTGTTCATTGGTTTGTAGTTTTTCTTAAAGTTTCTGTGGAAAAGGGCAAACTGAGAGCCATAACTGTGTAGATAATAATGATAATTATCAGTGTATCTCCAGTAAAGACTTAATTTATAGTTGCGTCATTTTTGTTCCCTGATATATGTCAGCTGGTTTAGTATCTGCATTAAATTACATTTTTAGCAAGAAATCAGCTGACTATTACAAAGTATCACTGCTCCCAAGAGCCTGTCATCACGAAACCATTTCCTCTCAGATGGTATATGAGAACACTGTAAATCCCATGCTGCATTTTCAGATCTTGTTTCAGACCCTTTGGTCTATAAGCTCTTTATTTAGATCAGGGTAAAAATGTTACGGACATTCATTAAAACTGAGATGAGGCACAGCAGGGTAAAAGACAAAATATTCAGATTTTTTTAATCTGCAGAAAAAATAAAATAAATCAATAAATTCTTTGATGAGTATTTAATATTTCAACAGTTATAACAGTGATAAGACAAAGCCCCAGATATCTGCTAAGAAGAATTAATTTCCAAGTTGATGTTATGGGATTTGCATATGGCTTACTTATTCTATCCCATCCTCTGAAACTGCAATCTATACGCAGAATAAGTCATTGAATTCTGCCTGAAAATCCAATTTTTCTCCTAGCTGGCCTTCCCTGTTTCTTATTAGAATATCAACAAATTTCACCACATGAGCTCTGAGGCGAAAAAAAAAAGAAGAAAAAAACTAATAATAATTCCCTGTTTTGAACACCACTGATTTAATGGGCATGAGGGATGTCTGGGGTTGGTGGTGTTCATGTGGGCAACACTGGCAGCATGTGGAAAGCCAGACCCTGTAGTGATAACAACCTGGAAGACCAGAGGAAGCAGCGCTATCAGCTTAAAATGCTGCTCCACTTAATTATGCATGGGCTGCTGAAGGTCTGACATGAATGACATGAGACTGAATACAATAAGCAGCAATACTACTTCACCTGAAATTACTTAGCACAGCTGCCTGCAGGAGCATGGGTCATACAGTGGTTATAAAATCTATTCTTGGTTGCAAACTTGGTGAGGGGCACTTTAGAGGTTAACTCACTTTGGAAAATCCACTTGTACAGAGGAGCCGAACAGCTACAAAGTACTACTGTTAAAGTATAGAATTATTCAGGTTCTAATATGTTATATTTTCCAGTCTAGCTTTCAAATTTTACCATCTTGCATTCTCTTTGTCTCAATCATCAGACCATGGTTTCCTACTGAAGACATACATTTGAGAAAATAGGTCATAAACATATGCATTTATGAAAACATTCTATTTTAGGCAGCATATTTGGGGCACAAAAGAGTACTTACAGCAAAAGGGCATTTTATCTAAGACTGACACAAATACAGGAGCCACTTTACTAGATACACCTGTTCAGCTGCTTGTTAACCCAGATATCTGATCTGACAATCAAATGGCAGCAACTCCGTGCATTTAGGCATATAGACAGGGTCAAGACAATTTGCTGAAATTCAAACTGAACATTAAATCTTTTTTATTTATATAGCGCCAAATCATAACAAACAGTCGCTTCAAGGTGCTTTATATTGTAAGGTAAATATCATACAATAATTACAGAGAAAATCCAACAATCAAAACAGCCCTCTATGAGCAAACACTTGGCAACAGTGGGAAGGAAAAACTCCCTTTTATCAGGAAGAAACCTCCAGCAGAACCAGGCTCAGGGAGGGGCAGTCATCTGCTGTGACAGGTCAAAAGACATGCTGTGGAGGAGAGCCAGAGATTAATAATAACTAATGATTAAATGCAGAGTGGTTTATAAACAGAGTGAAAGGAGGTGAATGAAAAAGTAATACCCAGCAGCCTAGACCTATTGCAGTATTACTTAGGGATGGTCCAGGGTCACCTGATCAAGCCCTAACTATAAGCTTGATCAAAAAGGTATGTTTTAAGTTTAATCTTAAAAATAGAGAGGGTGTCCGTCTCCCAAATCCAAACTGGGAGCTGGTTTCACAGAAGAACGGCCTGAAAGATGAAGGCTCTGCCTCCCATTCTACTCTTAAGTATCCTAGGAACCACAAGTAAGCCAGCAGTCTGAGGGCAAAGTGCTATACGGGGATGATACAGTACTATGAGGTCTTTAAGATAAGGTTGAGCCTGATTATTCAAGGCCTTGTATGTGAGAAGAATGATTTTAAATTAAATTCTGGATTTAGCAGTGAGCCAATGAAGAAAAGCCAATATGGGAGAAATATGCTCTCTCTTTTTGTCATGAACTGCTGGTTGAGGACCCCAGTGCACGACTCACGAGTCAGGGTAATCTATAATACAGTGAAAATGTATGCTATGCTGCCTAAGGCAAGCATGTATAATGTAAATAGAATTGGACCAAGCACAGACCCTTGTGGAACTCCATAATTAACCTTAGTGGGTGAAGAAGACTCTCATTTATATGAACAAATTGAAGTCTATTAGATCGATATGATTCAAACCACTGCAGCACTGTACCTTTAATACCTACGGCATGCTCTAATCTCTGTAATAAAATGTTAGGGTCAGCAGTTTCAAAGGCGGTACTGAGGTCTAGCAGGACAAGGACAGATATGAGCCCACTGTCAGCAGCCATAAGATCATTTGT
Organism: Cichlasoma orientale; assembly: GCA_034780415.1. Taxonomy (NCBI): domain Eukaryota; kingdom Metazoa; phylum Chordata; class Actinopteri; order Cichliformes; family Cichlidae; genus Cichlasoma; species Cichlasoma orientale. Next base: position 1,073,392 of record JAVDPK010000858.1, on the reverse strand, counting down.
AACCTTCGCTAATGCTGTTTCTGTACTGTGGTGAATTCTGAAACCTGACTGAAACTCGTTATTCAGTATCAACATTTATTATTATTATGAGTACATGTGTGCCAGAGCTGACAGGAGGGGAGGGGTAGTAGCAGTAAGGAGAAAAGAGAAAAACTAAAAGAAAGAGACAGAGAGTGAAAGAAAAGAGGGAGAAAATAGCAGAAAGGTCCGAATTAAAGGACAGAACACAAGTAGAAAAACATGATGGGTCACCAACTGCTGCACCTGTAAGAAAACATACAACCAACAGCACCTTGATCCTTGATAAGCACATGCTTGGTGACAGTGGGAAGCAAGAACTCCCTTTTAACAGGAAGACACCTCTAGCAGAACCAAACTTAGGGAGGAGCACTCACCTGCCAGTGATATTTTTGGCACTGGAAAAATCTACGTAGTGACTCTACATAAAAGCAATAAAATCGGCCTACTAGCATGCAAGTATTTACATTTTATAGTTTGCGTGATATGTGTAGAGGTGTGTGAAGTGGAAACAGTTATTGTGAACCCAACACAAACTGCTTCCTCAGTTAGAGCAAATGCACATAGTTCTCAAAACGTCTGACCAAATGAACTACTATTTTGATCAATAATCAAAATATTTCACAGACATAATGCATTTCCTCACCCTCAGTCCTGGCCTAAAATATCACAGCTCGCTTTTGCTCTGCACTTAACCTAAACCTAATTTTAACACTTAAACCAAACCTTTATCTTTAAATAGTTCTCTGAAAGCTTTATAATACACACACACACACACACACACACACACACACACACCCTGCATCAGCTTTCAGGGCCAGGTCTCAGGCTTCTCAGCCACTTTATCTCTGGCTGTGGTCAAAAGAAACATGCAAACTTCCTGTCGTATTGTCTTTCTACACAGCTTCTGTTTACCAGCCTCCCGATCTACATATAGTAATTAACTGACCCCCCAAAAGGTAACACTCAGAATTTTTGTAAAAACAATGCACACAGACTGCTACTCCATTTCTGTGTATTAAAATTGAATTATGCATCCTCATCTTTTTCTGGTGCCTGGTGGCTAGTGAAACCTCCTCTCCTAAGCTCTTTGTTGCAGAAGAGATGAGAATATATGTGTTTGGGGAGATACAAAGTGGGGCTTTCTGTATTAAAATAAACACTTCCCTGTATTAGAGGCAGCCAGAGTTAGAGAAGCATAAAAAAGCACCTCGCACCAACAAATGTGTTTTATAATGTGGAAATCCTTCTGTGCAAGTGAAGATGCTCAACTGTATGCAGTACGATTGCTTGTTGTGAGCCACTCAAATTTGCTTATGAGATTTTGTCATTGCTTTCATGCGTCAGTGCCCTGTACGGTAAACATTCATCACTTAGAGTGTGATATGACAATTTTACATCAGTGTTAGGAATTCCCAACTCAGACTTAGTGTTTCATTGTATTCAAGGGATAAATCATGCCATTAGTGGCTATGCTGCTTCACAATGCCACGAGGTATATGCTGGCCCAGATTAATCTTCAAAATGAGGCAACAATTCAATAACCTCCGCATAGTCGGTGTGCAAACTGTCATATTTTATTACAGAATTTGTCAACACACGGATGAGGGGAGACAGATAGTACACAAAATAAGCCAGCAAGATATTTGATTTGGACAGATTTGTGTGGGCTCACAACAATGTGTTTTGTAATGTTTCGTAGCAAAGAGCTAAGCAAACAACATTACGTGCACACACTCAGAGTAAGTGGCTGTCACGTAAGGTACATGTAGCACGGCAAAATCTCTCCTTTTTCTCATCTAAAGCTTCAATCCCAGCAATTTGCCATAGCTGCAATGCGCTCAACTGCAGCCATCAAGAGGTCAAAGTGTCATCTAAACTCCAATCAGATCTGCACATAAAGGTAGCTGTGATGCAGCTGCACCACCACATTATTCTGGAGACACCCACCTTCATGCATTACATGGGTAGCAGCATTATAAAGGGAAACATGAAACAAATATCTCACATTGACAGAAATGCTCGGCACACAAAGGTCTACATATTCCAAGTCAGAAACAATTACTCATCATCAAAGCCTTTTGTCTCAGTGTGCTTTGTTGTTTTGACAAAGAGAGGGGGGCCATTCATCACTGTGAATGGATGGAGACGCCATGAATTTACACTGTACTGCAGTTCAGCGTGTTCATCCATAGTCAGTGCAGCTGGATTTTTGGCTGTGAGACAGTGGGGGGGTGTAAGATTTACGATTCTTTGGGAGAGGAAAACAAATCTGGCCTGCATATGTAAATATTTAACTGTGAAAAAAGGTAGCACTGTTCGCTAACTTGCACGTGATGAGCTCAATGCGTTTTGCTCCTGTTACCTTACACGACTCTCACTTTTAGTGAACAAGTTTGATAGGGATACATACACTCAGGGATCATGAAAAGTTTAAAAACGGAAGAAAAAAAAACATATCTCTGCTACAGATATTTTCATCCAGTTATAGTGTATATGAAATTTTAATGATTCAGAAACCGATAGTGAATAAACTGGAGAGCGAGTACGGTGCACGGAGCAATGTGAACAGCATCAAAACTGTTTAAAAAAAAATTCTTCCCATCATGTAGTCCAAATTATCCTTTGAAAAATATTTTTGTTTTATTGGATATAAAAAGAAAGGTGGGACAGGGATGTAGTGGTTAGCACTGTCACTAGGGTTGCCACCTTTCACAGATGAAAATAAGGGACGCCCACCACGGCTTCTCAGGGCCATGACCAACATGGCCCAAATCACCTGACTCACAATTTATGCTGTTTTAAATGTTTTAAATAGAAACAAATACTAAAAACTAATAGCACCATAGAAAATTGGCTATCAGACAACATAATGGTGCAAGTTTCTGGTTTTGTGTTTTTCCATAAAATCCAGAAATTACCTCGTTGAACCATTTTCTTGTCGACACAGTCAAGCCACGAGTCACCACCGTCAGACAGAAAAACTGACGCTGTAGCCACCTATAAAAGGTGGCTACATCCACCTTTTATACTATCGATGTGGTTCTCCCTGTGGCTGTGGGGTTTAAAGGGGTATAAGGTACTCCGGCTCACTCCCACAGTTCAAAGACATACATTTTAGGCTGATTAGTGATTTCAAATTTGTCGTAGGTGTGTATTTGAGTATGAATGGCCATCAGTGTTAGCCCTGGGGTGGACTGGTGACCTTTCCGGTGTACTAAACTAATATTTCACAAATGTAATCAGTGGTAAATCAGTCTCCAGTTGATCCAAACCCATCTGACACTTAAACTCTGCTCCAATTTCATAGTTACCATCCATACACTTTTCCTCAATCTCATTGCCAGGCGTTTAGCCTGCTAATCATCTTCTCTGTTGCTCGAGGAATACAACTCCAGGCTACACTAGCGGGTGGGTGAACCAGTTGCATTGTGGGTAATGAGGTACCAGTTTTTGGCAAGAAGGACGGACGTGAAATAAAAGGTTTGGTACTTCTAAATTAGCTACACTGATTTTCACAGTGGTATAGCAGTCCAGCGCTACATTAGCAGAGGCACATTTTCGAAACTATCCCCTCTTATTGACAAGAAGGTTTCAAGGAAAGTTTCAACCGCAGACTCTTTACTACCACCTACACTTTTCTGACTTTTTTTGGTCCAATACGCACTCTGTCTGGCTGAAGATTACAGAGGATCTAGATTGTTTCCTGTCCGAGATTATATTTAACATTTTGAAGAAGTTAAGATTGACCAAACAAGGCTCTATACGCAATTGTTGTTGCTTTGCTTTTTGGGGTTAGATGAAGTTTCGTTACCTGCCTCATCAAATTTTGAAGTGATCCCTTGGTAGTCAGCAAAGAGAATTCTGGCAATTCCCTAATGGACTTGGCCACCATGACTTATTTAGCAGCCTCACTTTCAGTCCAGCAGCTGAATTTTCACCCATTTCATGTTGGTTCACTGCATCTTTCCCTGAGCTGTCAAAGACCATGTTCAAAATACATGAAAACATGTAGGTTTATGCTTTGTTCCTCCCACGTGACCTTATTTAGACACCTTATACCCTTTCCTAATGAGTTTCTTCAATAGTTTCATTCACCTTTGAGAATTGATATATATATATTATCTTTAAACAGTCAGACAGTAGATATGTGATTTATATCTAGTTGCAAGCGAGAACAGTAAAGCAGTGTCTATTCTTTTTCATATAGATTTCTGAGTTGCGCTGACCTCAGCATCTTCTCCCTGACAGACTTTGTAGCTTTGGGAAACACAAACACCAAACACTAAAACAACAGTGACATCAAAGTATGTACTGGCTTAGAGTTCACTCGATAAATTATTTGACTCTAACTTTTCTTTCAGCTAGATTAGAGTAACACGATGATGAGAATGATGCACTGGATGGAATTTTCAATGCTTGAGTAACATAAATACTTCCTGCAAACCTAATTTCCTAAGAGTAGATAGTACATTATTGAAAGATAGACTATCTTCCCCCAGCTGAAGATTTACAGATGCATTTACTGGTTTCAAGAAACTTGGCTTGTTTTGAAAGGGTGGCTTTGTTCCCCTGGGAAACAGGCACCCTTAAATCTGACTGTAAAGGAGAAGCAACGTTAACAAGATGGAGATGGCTGAAAACATAATCTAACACTCTAACAGTCATATAACTGCCAACTTGTCAATGAAAGGTCGAGCTAATTAATGTGCTCCGATCCACAGTCGAACGGGAGCAGGAAGGGCTGTAAACCAGACGCTTGGTGAGACTGCGGCAGCAATATGAGTGAACACGTTTTCCTCATAATTTCTGTCTTATTTTCTGTGCTTTTTTTGGGGGGTTTTTTGCCTCCCTAATGCAAAAATATTGATAATGGACAGGACAAGAGATTTTTCAGAGTTTGTGTGCAGCCAAAATCTCTCACTGACTGAAACGTGTTCAGTAACAAAGGGAAACTATTCAATGAGAAGATTATACTGAGTCTATAGCCGCTAGACAAAGATACACTCAAAATAAACACACGCGTCACTTTAGCTAAATGTTAACGTCAGTAGCTTTGATAACATGCTGCTTTGTAAACAGTGAACACCAAATTATATCATTATTGATGGTGTTTATACCGTTCACTATCTCAGTTTATGTAAGCGTGCCGGGAGTTGCTAGCTAGCATGAAATAAATGGATAACTGAGATTAAAGGAATTTTCATCAGTTTTGCAAGTATTTCGTTTATAAACCATCAGTTTGTCATGGGCGAGACAAATATCTGTGCTATATTTTGCAGAAATTCATGCACTATTTTATTTTCATGTAAATCCAAATGTCAGTCTCTAACATCCTGCTGACTATAATCATCCTTACGACCAATGAATGTTGTCCTGTGAAAAACTAAACACACTACATGATTCAGTAGCTTCTAGAAACACCTTTAGCAGCAGTAGCTTGAAGTAACTGTTTTCACTATGACTTTATCGGTCTCTCTCATTGTTGTGGAGGAATTTTGCCCCACTCGTCTTTACAACTCTGCTTCAGTTCATTGAGGTTTGCAGCCATTCGTTTATGTGCAGCTCTCTTACGGTCCCACCACAGCATTTGAATGAGGTCAGGGTCTAGACTTTGGGTGATTGCAACTTTTCTTTTCCAACCATTCTCTTGTTGATCGGCTCCTGTGCTTGGACTCGTCCTGTTACATGAAGCAATTTTGGTCAGCTGTCAGACAGATGGTCTCACATTTGACTACATTTGTACGTAGAGGACCTCGTGGTCAACTTAATGACTGCAAGGGGCTGAGGTTCTGTGGCTGCAAAACAAGCCCAAGTCATCATGCTTCTACTAACATGCTGGACAGTGTGTATGAGGTGTTTGTGCTGAAATGCTCTGTTTGGTTTTCTCCAAATGTGGTCCTGTGCTGATCTCCACTTTGATCTCGTCTGTCCAAAGGGCATTGTTCCAGAAGTTTTGTGGTTTGTTCACGTGCAACTTTGCAACCTGTGCTGCCATGTTCCTTTTAGAGAGAAGAGGCCTTCTCCTGTCAGCTATTCCAAACCAGCCGTACTTGTTTACTCTTTTTATAATTGTACTGTCGCGACGTTTGACATTTAACACTAACTGAAGCCAGTAGAGTCTGAGATGTAGCTCTTGTTTGGTTTTTTTTGCAGTTTCTCTGAGCATTGTACAGTCTGACCTTATATAGAGACAGTCGTATTTGCAGATGATCAGTTAATCAAGTGCATTTCACTAGCAGCACCTAGTTCTTATTTACCGTCTTAACTCCTGTGGAAGCAGTAAGGGTGTAGTTC
>JAVDPK010000858.1:1045342-1067040 GCA_034780415.1 Cichlasoma orientale | reverse complement strand
CTGATTGCCATATGCAGTTTTTGTCCATCCCTGACATGGAAGATGTGGTCCTTATTACAGATCTCTTATAATAAACACAGGATTTTGCAGTGCATTAGAATCATATTATTGCTGGTTTTATTTATCCAATATGGACAGTTTTGCTGCCAACAAACAGCAACTCATACCCTGCTGAGTTGTGATATTTTACTGGGCTCTTATAATCCAGTATGTGAATTTACCAAATTATTTTGTTTCTTACTTTCAGTGGACATAAAATAAATCGTGCTTATCGAATGCTGAGAGGAAACCAAAGCTGATCATTTAAATGCTAAGGAACTGCGGCACAAGCTCTCAATGGAGATTTGGTCACTGAAAGGCGCAGCTTTTGATTGGCTCTTCTAAGGGCAGTGTTTGCTCTGTGGTAAACTGGCAACTTGCCCAGGCTGGAGCTCTTACCCAGTGAGTGCTTAGATGGATCCTAAGCAGGCAGATGGATGGCTGCTGAGATCCTCCTGCTGGATCGCGCGTTCTCGCCACAAAATGTCAATCGGATGCATTTCTTCGGTTTTCTCCACACAACGCAGCAAAATTTAAATTATGTTAACATGTTATTTATATTCAAAGAGCATTCACAGTCATAATTATGGAATCAAGCACAGAAGCTCTGTATCACTTTAACATCACAGATATTGGACTTTTTTAATGCTATTTCTGAAACCGCGCCCAGTCTAGGACAGTAGCGAGCAGAAACCGAATGCCTGTAAATTTCCATAACACCGCCCACACATCATCATCGGTCATTGTGATGTAAACAAACTACATGACAACTTGATTACACAAAGTATGAGCAGCTACTCTTCCTGTCTTGTATTCAGTATCACATCTGCAGCAAACTGTCACAGATTTCTCCCTTCGGCGCAGGCTTATTACCAGGAATCATATTTCTGGGGAGAGAAGGAAAAAAATATGACAGCAGCAAAGTGAAGGATGGTTTGACATTTTTTGGCACACTGATATTGGAATAAGTGTGATCTCTGCTCTAATGTTATAGGCTTGTTCCAGAAGGTTTGACAAGCATTGCCGCAGTGAATACTCAATGAATTTGGAACCTTATTTTTCTGGGGAGCACGCTCCAAACACAGCCATATCTAGTTTCCTTTGATGTGTTTGAGTATTTATTCAAATGTCCCAGCTGGCTATCATAACAGGGAAATAAATTATCTAAAAGTTTGACAGACCCTGATGTTCTTTCAGACTTTAAATAAATGATAAAAAAAAAATGAGTCTGAAAATCATGAAAGTTCGGTCTTGACCTTAGATAAAGAGTGTATGATAAATTTATCTTAAAGCTCAATATTTAAAGAAAGAACAAAAGTTTTAAAATAAAAAATGGTGAAGTGTGTAAAAAAGAGCTGAATTCCAAAAATCACACAATTCCGAGTGTTGAAGTCCATCACTCTGGATCTCCAGAGATGAGGTGCCTGGGGCATGGCCAACTGGGAGGAGACCCTGGGTGTAGACCCAGAACACACTGGAGAGATTAGAGCTCTCGCTTGGCTTGGGAATGCCTTGGTGTCACACCAGAAGAGCTGGAGGAGGAGGCTGTGGAGGGAGATGTCTGGGCATCTGGACCTGGATAAGTGGCAGAAAATGGATGGATAGATGAAAGTCCATAACTCTGTCTCTCCAATCTGTGAAAGAATCCACCATTATAACCCTGACACATCAGTCTATAAACTTTTTGATCTGTTCCACTGGCGTTCTCTTTTCACTCTCACTGGAATCATTCGTCTTTCTTATTGAAATTGTAGCGTGAAAGGTTATAATCGTCTTTCTCAAAATGTGAAACTGCTCCTTTAAGTGTGAGTGGCACGATCATACAAGCCCCAAAATAAATAAATATAACTGAGTTGAATTGGTGTGACGCTATTGCTCCTGGGAATTAATTCATGATACTTTATTGTAATGCTTTTGATGACTAATTCTACAATACTGAGCATAATGAGCAGACCTCAAAGACATTTTTTAGTGAATAACAGTGCCTGCAGTGCCTGAACAATTCCCACCCTCATACATGCTCACCCCACTCTGCCCTGAGTGACTGATGGCTTCGTACTGTCGGTGGGCTTGGCACCGCAAGGCTAAGCCCACCTCAATCTTTTCTGTCACATTCACCTCACTGCCCAATATGGCTTGAGGACATAGCATCAGTTCTGGTGTCTCACGGCCCACTACCCTGTCTTCCAGGATTATGAGGCAACTTGCAGCATAAATTCATCTCCTCTATACTGCTGCAGCATGCTTGAGAAATTCCATAAAGCATTATTTGAGTCGGATGACTGATTTATGGATTCAAGAGGCCACTCTATGAGCCGCGTGGCCAAAAGAATTATATAAAAGTGATGCAAAGCAAACGCAAAAGGGTGACTATGCAAGAACACCGTTAGCCGTCTACCACAAACAACTATTAAAAAAACTAGGAAAATATAACACTTCTAATAATATACAATGAAGTGGATTAATGTCGGCTACATGCAGTACAAGCTTGAGATGTTTTTTTGTTTGTTTGTTTGTTTTTTTTGCTCTACTTTCTTCAGAGTGCTCAGAGCAAAAACAGAGAAGGATCTCACCTTCCTGCATTGCAACACCACCAGGATTATTGTTCAGTGCTCCCTGTGTCTCCGGGGACTTAGACTGGACCAGAGAATCGAGGATATTAGAAAACTCTTAAAGTGGGAACTAGTATGAAGTGTATAGCAGAGTGGGATTTGACCTTGGCTTTAATAGGGCCTCTTGGGTGTGCCTGTGAGGGAGCTCACTGCGCTTTGCTGATTTATTTATTTATTTATTTTTATTATTATTAAAGAAGAAGTGGAGAGGTGCAAAGTCTCTCCGCAGTGGGACTAAGGGATAGTTTGAGCAGGGAAGACGGAAGATGACAACCTGGAGATGCTGTAAAAGAGAGCGAAGCACAATTTTGTACCAGATAAACTGTGTCGTTTCATTGCAGGTCAGATGTTTTCATCCTGTCACATCAATGAGGGATTTCTGGAGGGACGTTATCTGTGGATCAGTGTTATTTCAGTTCATACTCTTTTTGTTTCTTTGCCTTTAAGTAAACCTTCTCCAGCAGGATGATTTTGGTTCATTGCTTCTGTCCTTATCCCTTATGCACTGCAGCCTTTATTCAGCATAAAGTCTGACCTCTCTTTTTCTTTAGTGAAACAAATGAAAAGCTGCCAGGAGCCCACAACAAAAGAGGAATGCATCGACAAAACACACTCACCAACCACTTCATTAGTTTTACCTGTTAGAATGTTTGTTAATGAAAACATCTAATCAACCAGTCACATGGCAGCAACTAAATGCATTTTACACATGAAGTTCAAAGCGAGCATCAGAATGGGGATGATTGCTGGTGCCAGACAGGCTGCTCTGAGTGTCTCAGAAACTGCTTGGAATTTTCCCACACAACCATCTCATGTGGTGTGGAGACTAGCCAAACTGCTTTGAGGTAATAGGAAGGCAACAGTAGCAAAAAAAAATGAAAAAAAACTTGTTCCAACCAAGGTACACAGAAGAGCATCTCTGAATTTATTACACGTCAAACCTTGAAGTAGATGGGCTACAGCAGCAAAAGACCTCACTGGGTGCTACTCGTGTCAGCAAAGAACAGGAAACTGAGGCTACAGTTTGCAGGGACTCACCAAAGTTGGACAACAGAAGACTGGAAAAACATTACGGAAATCTGAAATAAATTAATCAACACAAATAAGTCTTTGTGAGATTTTAATTTGCCTTTCCAAAGGAGTCAAACAACAATCCAGAGCACAGCAGCAGTCTGCATGGTATTTGACAAAAAAAATAATAACAAGCATAGAATCATATATAGAAGCACGTTATCTACCCGCCGTGGCCACAGAATGCAATCAGATCATTCCATGCAAAAGATAACTTGTACAGACGAGTATATCTTGTAATAGAGGATTATATAAAGACAAAATGGAGCGTTCCATTCAGCCACGTTAACTTAACACAGAGAAGGGCGGAATCTTAAAATTTTCCACACCTGGTCTGATCAGTCTCGGTTACTCTAGCAACATTTGGATAGTCAGAATTTGGCATAAATAACATGAAAGCATGCCTTGTATCAACGGTTCAGGCTGGTGGTGGTAATAATGATGTGGAGGATGTTTTCGTGGCACACTTTGGGCTCCGTAGTACCAAATGAGCATCATTGAAGCACCACAGCCTACCAGGTTACTGTTGCTGACCATGTCCATCACTTCATGACAGCAGGGTACCCAGCTTCTGATGGCTGCTTTCAGCAGGATAATGCACCATGTCCATCCATCCATCCATCCATCCATCCATCCATCCATCCATCCATCCACTTCCGCTTATCCAACTAAGGCGACTTAAACAACTCATATAATAGGGGGAAAAAGCATAATATCGACCTGTTGTCCGTGTGTGTGTGTCCTGCTTTTCCCATGTGCGTGTAATGTTTTAACATTTCACAAGTCCGGTCAGACTGTTAATGGCCTCATGTAAGTGGATGCTGGGTAGTCCACATTGAATTCAATGATGTGCAGCTGCTCTCGGTTTTATCATTGCATAAACATAAGTGGCTGGCTGCTGTTACGTTCAGCAGAGACACATTTGTGCAAAAAGCGGGGAAGCGGAGAGTGTTGGAATCTTTGATGGCACAGCTGTAAAGTGAAAATGAAGGCAGAGAGCAAACGAAGTTTTGCTTAATATGCAAAACACTGTTTTCTTAAATAAAAATCCATGATAGTTTAATCATATTTCCAGTGCATTTCGCTTCTCGGCTCTCTTTCTCTTGTCCAAATGTCCTGATCTTTCTCTTTATATTCCCCCATGAGACCTTTGCATAATACTACTGAAAGATGTTACGAAAAAGTTCCAAAACTTGAAACTTTAAAATGATCAAACAGTTTCTCTTCATCTTCTACTTATGCACTTGTGTTGCTGAAGTAAGTCCCGTAAACTGGCGCTCCGCTCCTCCAAGAAGAAAAGAGGCAAACTCTGTCTCGTCTGTGATGACCTGCTAATTTGGTTTTGTCTGGCTCCTTGGATGCGAACATCTAAGTTTCAGATATCACAGCATGCAGACTGATTTTATGACACAACCATCCCCCCCTTTAGCCCCTTCTTTCTTTCTCTATCCTCTCTCTCTCTTAGCTCTTTGGATATATTCCCCTCTGATTATAAATAGATTCTAATTAGCTCCTCCAGCCATGGGCAATAGAATTGTTCATCAAGTAGGGACTGCACTCAGAAGACTTTATACATTAAAGCTTTTGCAAAAGTCAGACGAATATCAAATCCCCCCTGCCTCAATTTAATTTTTTTCTGCAAAGCAGGGATTAATTTTCCCATATTTTATCAGTTCACATATAATTCTCCGGTGCAATCAATTTCCCTTATGGTTCAAAAGGACTAAAAAAGGTCAACCTGACCTTATGATTGAAAGTCACACAGAATCGGAGAATGCAGATGTGGTATGAAGCTGGTTTTCAGGGATGACATGAAGGTTCGTCCCTTCATCAGTCATCGATGAATTATTAGATTCATTCTGACTTCTTTTGCAGCTTTTCGGTGTCTAAACTAAGCATCTGAGCACAGCTGATGCACTTTCTAATATCACCGAGACCTCAAACTTTCAGTTAGCTCGTCTTTCCACTTTATTCAAAGCTGGGGAAGACCAAAGCCTTGATTTCCGAGATATGTCTAAAAGAAGAGCTAGATTAATTCTTTCCCACTCCCTCTCATATCCACATTACCAATTCTGCCTGTTTAATGTAGCCAGTAAAACAAATTCTTTCTATAACTTCTTAAAAGCAGACTTCTTTGTTCTTTAATTAGACTGTAATGAAAGTCTTCTTTCTTGTAAGGTAGAAGTCATTCCACACTGGGCTTCGACGCCAAGTTATCAGAGGAAATTATGATGCAAATTTATCTGTGAAATATTTTAACATCCTATCTCTTTGAAATTAGAGATTAAAACCTATCCCTATCCAGATCCTTCTGAAACATGTGTACTCTTTGTGGTTTTTGGCACTCGCGCTGAGTCAATTTTTTTTTTTTTTTTTTTTTTTACAACCAACTAGGGTTTTGAAATATGTTCTGCGCGCAGCTATAAGAAATAATAAGCTAGCTGTGCAGTGAACTATTGTGGGCTTGATTCAACAATACCTGTTCTTCTGCAGACAAAGCGCTCAGCCAGCATCTGGTTTCATGTTTCTTCTCTCGTCTATTATATTAATATGATCCATCTGCTCACCTGGTAGCTGTCTGTCCTGTTACTCTGCAACTGCCTCTGCAGCTGCCTCCTGCTCTACCTCAGGCAGCACTGGTGCTTTGTCTCTAAAAGACTCCTAAAAGAAATATACAACAAAACTGGAAAGCAGAATGGTCGTTATCTGAAATTCTGATATTATCAGCAGGCTTTTTGGGTTTTTTTCTAGTTGCAGGAGCAAAATAATGATCTGCTTCTTTTTAAATGTTTTTTTACATGATGGTGACCTGTTTTTTAAAAAAAAAAAAATTTATTGCTGAGTTTATATGGATTATATTTTTCACTGATGGTGTCTTTTATATACACATGGGTTGTCCTACGTGGTAGTTCACGTCACATAAAAGTTTGCATATCATGGTCAGTAAATTGCACATAAAACATGTATATCGAGCATAGCCACTGACATAAACAGGCTATTATTTCACAGGAACAGTATAAAAAAACACACACTGCAAGACTTTGTACCCACATGATGACTTGCAAGGCTAGCAATATGAAGGCTGAATAGCCTAAAAAAGCCTATTATATCTTGCAGTCACAGTATTCTCTTGAAAATTAGTCCTTATTGCTGATAGCCAAAGGGCACCAATTAAGCTCAACAACCAGAAAAGAGCTCCTTGAGTAATTATCCATTCCGCATGAAATTATGCTTTGTTTTGCTGATGTGACTTCTTGTATTAAAGCACATTTATCTGCTAATAATTATATAAACCCACACTATAAATGCACACTGAATTCAATTACCAGACGGGGAAGTGGGTACGTAGGTGAACTGAGTTTGAAGGGGTATACCTGGCCACTGGTTACCTAGCATTAACCATCAAAGGCAATACTTTGTAAAGATGCCACACAAATATATGCGTTGTAGCACATTAATAATCGTTTACATTAATGGACAGGATGTCCCTCATTAAACACCACAAACTGGAGGTAATGTACTGCTTGAAAAACCAGATAAACAATCGCATAAGAAACATACAAAAGATACTGGATAGGGAGGAATAACACAGTCAGGCTGCATTTTTCATGTTGAAGGGCAATTTGATCTCATTACTGTTCCTTGCTTTGTAGGAAATAGTGGAGCCATGCTGCCCTCTGTCTGTAATATACCAAAATACTTCTTTATCCCAAACTAATGAGGTTTTTTTCCTACCGTGTCTAAGCTTTGCAAATTAAATTACATGCCTGTTGAAGCTTTAAGAATAGTTATAGATTATATATTTCATATGGTGGTGAAGCAGATTCTTCACTGTGTAAATGACTGATGTGTATAGAACAGCAAATATTAGGTAAGATATTTTTTGTAATGTGTCTGTTTAGAGGCTTTCCTGTTTTATTTTACATGAAAGGGCTCAAAGGTTTGTTTGTTTGTTTGTTGCATCAGGCATATTCATGGAAGACGTTTTGACATGTCATAGCACAAATAACCACAGGTGTAAATCATAAAATAAGTGGTTCAGGGTGCTGCTTCTGTTTGTGTTGGCACTCTATTGCACTGAAAGAGAGCCAGTGTTAGTAATACTAAAAAAAAAAAAATGCATGTACTTTTAGTGGTATGATGAGTCAAACTGTATGCTGGCCATAAGGATGATTTTTGACCAAAAAAAAAAAAAGTTTATTATGTTTAAATTTTTACAGGCATTATTATTGTCATTGCATAGGAAATCAGTCATTTCAAAACAGAATTAAGTATAGAGTGGCTCTATAGTAATTACAGTCTTGAGTCTCTGTGGATCAGTCAGTGTTGGGTTTGCAGATGTAGGAATTAGGCCAACAAGAGTATCAGCGCTACAACACTAAACAGGAGCTTTGTGCTTTCAAGGTAATTAGGTCAATGGGTGGTTAACGGTGTGAACGCACACCCACGCAAAGGTCATATTTTAGAAAATGATACCACTGAGTGTAGTGTCTCATCCTTAGCTGTAAGGAAATACCGCTGACAAGATGTTTGATTTCATAATACTTGGTCCAAATATACATCAAAGTGAGTGAGATGAAATGGCCAGCTCGGCAACACCTGCCCGGTTCTGGAAAAAAAAATTTATTTGAGCAGATGAAACCAAGATCAACTAGTACCAAAATGATGGAGAAAGAAAATTACGGAGAATGAAAGCAACAGTTTATGATCTAAAACATACCACATTTGTCTCTCGTCGGTCAGACATCTTGGGGCCAATGTTATGCCACGGGCTTGTATGGCTGCCAGTAAAACGGGGTCACTGGTGTTTATTGATGATGTGACTGTTGATAGAAGTAGAAGGATGAATTGTGAAGTGTGCAGGGCAATGTTCTCTGCTCAGATTCAGCCAAATGCTGCAAAACTGATCAGACAGTGCTTCACAGTGCAAATGGATACTGACCCGAAGCACACTGCGAAAGCAACCCAAGAGTTTCTTGAGGCAAAGAAATGGGATCTTCTTCAATGGCCGAGTCAGTCATCTGATCTCAACCCAACAGAGCAGCTTTTCAGCTACTGCAGACAAAACTGAAGGACTCACAAACAAGCAGCAACTGAAGGCGGCTGCAGTGAAGACCTAGCATCTCAAGGGAGGAAACGCAACATTTGGCAATATCCATGGGTTTTACGCTTCAGGCAGTTATTGACTAGAAGGATTTTCATCCAACTATAAGAATCCAACTACTCAATTTAAAATTATATTAATATATATTTGTTCAATCACTTTTGAGCCTCTGAAAATGGAGGACTATGTATAAATGAATGGTTGTTTGTTAGCCCTGTTAGCCCTAACAGCATAAAAAAGACACCCTAATGAAGAGATGAACCAGTGTTGCATCTACACGTAACAGACAACTTAGCAAATAACCAATTTTAGGCACTTTTTTACTACCAGCCTGCCACAAAAACACAGAATTTGTTCCCATTTCTTTAGCTGAATCCATGAAAAATCCCAAAAATAACACAGTTGGACAGATATAAAGTAGTATCTTTGCACCAACAAGGTGATTCCCAAAGAGCTGTTAGCCAAACACTTGACTTATTGGCAACACAAGAACTGGACTGAAAAACAGGGGCGACAGGTCTTATGGAGTGATGAATTCCAGTTTGAAATTTTTGGTTCCAGTTGCAATGAATGTGTACAGAGGAGGTCTGCAGAGAGGTACAACAATGACTGTCTACAGCCTACACGGTGGCTGCATTTCAGCCAGTGGTGTTGGGGATCTTGTCAAAATTATTGGAATTATGAACAAAGACATGTCCCATCAGATTTTTGATCCACCATGCAATACCATCTGGAAAGCATCTGACTGACAACGGTTTCATTTTTTTTTTTAAAGAATTAGGCTGCATCACGTTTTCTACTCCTGCACCCAAAGGTCCATCTCGGTAAACGGGATCAACGAACAAAAAGCTGAATATAAATTAGTTAATGCCATGTTTAAAAATGAACCACCACTATCAGTCTTAAACTGGCTTATCGTTTCAGTGCTTAGAAATTATATTCAGTCTGTATTTGAAGGAATTGCTACTTAATGTCAAAATATCCATATATTCACTACTACAAACCTATCATCTATCTTAAATTCATTTCAAATCTATCACCCCCCCCCCCCCCCATATTGTAGATGTTCAGGTTGCTGTATTGTATGCGTGGTAGCCCATTCGCATTATAATACACAGCTTCTATTGTGTTAGACAAATTATCCTAGATTTCTGACTGCGTAGCCTAGAGCTCACTATTGAGAGTAAACAAACTAATGAATGATTATGTAAAGGAGAAGCCTTCAGAAACGGCTTCTGTGCTGCTTTGCATTGTCTCTGTAGTCTCTGTAATTCTACTGTAAGGACGAACACCATTCTTCCCAAGAATACTCCCTCATTTGGTGTGTTGATACCAGTGATAATGGTTTCTCTAACATAAAAAATACTCCCACTGATATTTAGTGGAGTCAAGATTTAATTACTGCAAACACCGTTGCACTTATCTGTATTTTACACAGTAACCCCATCTGCTACGCAAGCCTCTGCATTCATTATATTTCTCTGCTTTTTTTCAAGTGCTTACTTTAATTCGTCAATTAACCATTTATTTTGCTGTGCTATTTTTTGAACTGTGTCCAAATGATTACTACCATTTTTTTTAAAGGAAAAAAAAAAAAAGCATCTGTTAGATTAGCCAGCAGGGGGGGCTCTCAGTTTAGGCAGGAGGTGCCAAGGTTTACCATTTAAAGGAATAGGGCTGCGTTTATTTCCAGTTAATTTTCTGAAGGGGCTCCACTCGAACAAACTCTGGTAAGTTGGAACCAAGTGAGCCTTAAAATCGAAAGCAAAATCTAAGTAAATACGCAACAGTCTCTGCCTCTAGTACATATTATGTTCAGCCGCTGAAAGCCGACCCCTGGGGCCTTTTCCGAAAGTTAACCCCTGCATGTACGGTGGGTCGACCGGTTTGCAGAGTACCTTTATCTAACACATAATGCAACGCTTAAATCAGTATACTGGGCGGGTGTGTGTGCGTGTGTAGGGGGAGGTTTAAAGCAGGAGAGGAGATGCCGTCGTAGGGGAGCAGCTGAGGTCCATTTGCACCCAACCTAAACCACTAGCACCATGGCGTATTAAAGTTATTCAATTTTTTTGTATTTTCCCCCTGTTGTGAGGAAGCCTTCCGACTCTTGGATTCACTATAGCTACAGCTGGCAAAGATTTGCATGAGCTCAAGCACCAATGGCTTTTTTGCAGCTCCACTTCCAAACCCAGCGAAAATCCAGGATCCATCTTTTCGGGCCCTCCCTAGCCATTATTTTATTTACTAAATGCTTATATCCCTCCGCAGGGTCAGAGAGTATTTTGAAGAAATTGTAAAATGGTTTGCTTGGTATTTTTCATCACGTCTTCCCATCGATCTTTTGAAACACGCGTCACACTCGTGAAACATCCCTTTCTCAGCGAGCTGCGTCGATTCAGAAAGATCTGTGCGCCGTAGTTGTGCTGGTGTGGAGAGGAGGGGGGAGGAGGATCTAGTTTTTTGAGGAGCCTAGAGGGGGCTGTGCTTCGGTGCCACTTATCATTAGATATGGCCACCGTTACAGAGCACCTCGAAGCGTCATCTTCAACTTAATTTTGTGCTGTTTCATAGTAATTTTGCCGCTCGGTCAGCGCGGCAGGCGGAATGTTGTTTTTGGCAAGCTAGTGTTTGTTTTTACATGTCTTTGGAGGCGGTTGTTACTGCGTGGCAGGCTGACTGAGAGTCTCTCCTAAACTGGCCGCTTGGTCCCGCAGCTTGTCGCAGCTGAAGAAAATAGAACCAGTTGCCAACCCCCAGCGGTCGGCATCCAGCGTTTTTCTTTTTTTCCTCCTTTGCTTTGCGGGTCGCTACACTTTCCTCCCGAGGATTCCCACTTAAAGTTTGGCTCACGGAGCGTTGACTTTTGCAGCCGCTTGGATTTCGGGGACGATTTGTTTACACGTTAATGGTAAAATTATTGGCTGTAGACTTGGGTGGCTAACCAACTAGCTATACAAGCCGAACTCGTGCGACGACAGCTGTCATTGGAGAAAGGAAAGTGATCCCCGCAGATGCGTGCGCCAATGAAGCTGTTTTTTGTTGGATTTACACTGTCCGCTTCTCCATCAAATGGGCAAAGTTGGGAATAACATTGCAGCGCTGGAATATAATGATATGCGTTATGCATTTTTGAGAACTGCGGTGTTGCTTCATTGGAGAGAGGCTAGCTAGCTCCATTAGCTTGCTAGTTAGCTGGGTGATAAGTGCGACGTTTCATCCCCCTTATTTTGGACATGAAGAGGATAACTCTCTATTCATAGGGCTGGAAGGTAAGCTATATTTACCTCTTTTGCTTTTTTTCCTCCTTGCAAGCTCCATTTGTTGGGAATTTTATCTTTTCATGTGAGGCTGAGCCAACATTATCCTCCTCCGGTCTGATGTTGGGGGTTTGTCGCCGCCTTGGCTTTCATGACTCAGACTATTCAACGGAACGGAACATTGAATAGAACATTTCATGGTTGCTGTATAAGCAGATACTTACGTTTTTACTGCATTACTCAATTCGAGTACACACAGTTAACGTTGGTTGGTAGCTAAAAGGAAAAACAATCAGAGCCTGGGTGGTTGTGTAACCTATCGTTTTCACTTTTTGTGCATCATTGTAGTTCCCTAGAATAGTTCCGTTTCATTGAATAGACCAAGCCTTTGTGTGTGTGTATGTGTGTGTGTGTGTGTGTGTTGGGCACAAATGCTCCCCTTTGCCTTGCAACCAGTGTGAAGCTGGCTGTAAGGGGAGGGTAATGTTTTTAAGTTTGCCATCATCTACGGACATGTTTAAAACACCAGCACTGGGACAACAAAGGGGTGCAGCGTTATCCAGTGTTCTGGCGTAGGCGTTAGTGCAAGTATGATGAGTTGGCCAACAAACTGCAACCATAGGTAACCTGTTTGCTATATGTGGCCCTCTCTTTCAAAGTTGTCTTACAGGATAACGTCCCTAAAGCCAGGTCCAGTCCGCCTCCGGTTGTTAACTGTGATAAATGGCTTCATTTCTTTGTCGCAATTTCTGTTACATTTAGTCGATGTCAACGTTACTTTTGTCTGTGGTCGCCGAAGAAAAGGCGACAGAGTTGAGCACAACAAGCTAGCAGTCGTTAGCTGGATGCAACTGCTTTGTGCCCAAGCTTGAGTCAACAAAAGCTAACGCTAGCATGTTTTCAGCTGCGCCCGTGGTGGTCGTGACTGCCTTGTAGTCACCAGATCCTAACCTCAGATGCCCCAAGTAAAGTTCTCCTCATCACCTTTGAGCGTTTGCTTGTTGCAGTAAATGCTCCTTATCCGGCAACTTCTTATCACATCTCATTGTGCAGTGTTTAAAGAGACAATGTCTTCAGGTTTTATCTCAGAGGTAACATTCCTAACTTGCTGTCTGTGCTGTCTCAACATTTTTATAAAAGGATTGTATTTCTTGTTGAGTCTGGTGTTGGACGATCGTCTTTGGAGGCTTTTGGAGTCGAATGTAGAATTGCCACAGACCAGCAGTGAAAGGTGGTGTATATCAAAGTGAGATCTCTTCTGAGTCACTGAAAATGCCCTGCCAATAATTTAAATAATTTCAGGCCACATTGACTGCAGAATTTAGGCACCGATAGCACTGACTTTAAAATGGTTTAATACAACCCAGTTTGTTAAAAGCATATGCATTAAATTTGGAACTATGTCTCATTGTTGACATTACATTATACAGATGTGTTAGTGCAAGTAATGGCGGGTTAATGAGACACAACATTAGATTTCTTTACTGATGAAAACAGTGTATCTGCAGTTTAGAATGAGTTTGCTTTTAAAAAGTAGTTTGTGTCGCAGAGCATGCACATTTTCTGTCTGGGTTCTGTTTTCCTTTCTGCGGTCTAGGTATAATGCCTATTTTTTTTTCTAAATGTATTTACTCCCCCCCCCCCCCCAAGGTGACCAAAGGTGTTTGAGGTTGATAATATCAGGTATGTGGTTTCATTATAGAACTGAGTGCTTGAGCTCAGTCAGATTTTGTGTGAGAAGAGCTAGGTTCATTTTAAGGAATTATATAATCAGCTCCCTCAAATCAGTCTCATCTTGCGTATGGATTCAAAAGTGTGGTGTTTTGAACTTATAGCTAGTGACGATAGTCTTTGTTGTGTTCTACCGCCTGGGTGAGCTCAGTGTTGTGGCACATGATTGAGCCAGCTCTCGCGAAATTATCACCGCAGTTTGCAGCCTTTTTTTTTTTTCTTTCTTTTTTTTTTTTCACAGCAGGAGGACTGTGGTTTCACGCTGCAGTCCAAGACAAAGGATATCTTTGGTAGGAGATCTTAAGGACCACCTTAATACCAGCTTGGCCAGTTAGCCAGCACAACAAGGAAAAGGATGTTACTGGTTAGGGTTTGTCTGCTGGTAAGATTCGGCATAACCTATGAACTTGTAGCCAAAAGTGTATTTGTACAAGTTTTTTTTTTTCTCAGCTACTAGTCCAGTTATGGTGTTTCGAATTGGCTGACGCGAACCCTTGCACTGACAAGTCAGTATTTCCACATTAAAGGAGGTTACTGAAAGAAAGCGTGTTAGCTTTATGGAAAACACAGTATGGAAGGCAATGCCAACAGTGCCGGACTTGACAGTGAGATCATTTCACTCATATTTGTAACTAAAAATGGATAAATGTGGACTGTATAACCTTTAAACCACACGTATAAGTAAAAAGTATTTAAGATTCAGCCCAAGTATCTTTGATTTTTGTTAATAAATCTGTTGATAAAGCAGTGAAGTTAACACTGTCTTGACTTAGTTTATTGTCGAGCTGCACCCTCTCCTTTGTAACATTTGCAGTGGACAGCAAAGGGTCAGTGTTGTGACCAAGCCAATGAATCAAGGTGGAATGAAAGAAAATATTTTTCTAGCATTAACTGCAGTATTGATCATTACTGAACTTCAATGAAAAGAAAAGCTGATCCTTACATTTCGCATACTTTTTGTAAAGTTGGACATAAGGTGGCAGCAGCTGTCTCCCTCTCTTAATTTCTCTCCTGTGATTGTCATATGGCTTCACCATAGTCCAGTGGTGGTATTATGAGATCACCAAAGCAATTAAAATTGGCTTTTCTTTTTTCATAGGCTAGTAAAATATACATGGACCCAGTAAAAGACTGATCTACTAGTCCGGGGGTAGGGTTGTAAAGGAAAAATGTTATGCTGGACACTGCAATCGTGATGTTCTTGCTTTTGGTTTAAAAAGAAAATTGCTAAAATGATTCACCATGTACATTTGGGTAGTCTTTAATATACCTGAGTGGTCCACCCAAGTTACGTGTGTATAGAAAATATTGTACTTTCTCAGATTTCTTCACCAGCCACTTAACTTTGTCCTTGTCCACATTGGCCACGCAGTGAAAGCCATCGGCCATCATTGAGTGCACTGGATTAATAAGGAAAGATATTGCAGTGAAATTGGTATTTAGCAGTAGGAAGCTCACAATACACAGTCAAGCAAAATATGTGCAAAAGACTTGAAGCCTTAATTAAAAAAAAAAAAAGAAAAGTTTCAGGTAGAAATTGTGTGCAAACCATCATATGGCCAGTATAGACTGCAGTATTACTTATACAGAAGGCAAGTCGGCTCTGTGTGGCATATATGTGCTGGGCAGGATTCACAGTCTGGAAACATCCACTTAGAACCACAGGCCAGTGTAATACTGTTTCAGAAAAACAAAGAATTTGAGTAAAACTGTACCTCTTATACAGCATGAGAACAAGACTTGTTCTGCAACACTTACTGTAAACAAATTCAGGCATTCACAGTATTCCTGTACAGATCCACACAAGCTTCTACTGCAGCAGTGCCTATCCAGACATGGAAATTATGAATTTGGCTTATGTCTAAATATGCTGCTCAGCTGAGAGGATTGATGCTTAGATGATGCGTGTCCAGGCAAACACTAGTAACTGGTGATGAATTAAAACAAACAAAACAAACTTAAGAGTGGAGGAAGATGATGAATAGAGATGTGTTTTTACAGGGCATGAGTATCACTGAATAGTTTAAAGTGGCAGTCTCAAGTATCTTCATTTGAGTGTCTTTTAATTCAGTCTGGCAACCCACTGGCTATTGACAAGATACACAAAGCATGGCCCATAAGCCAATGGGCTCCCTTGATAACATTATTTGTGGCTCACAGCAATAAAAAAAAAAGTGTGCACTACTAAAAATTTAATTCATCCACTTTTCACATCATATCATGGTAGGGCAGCAAAGAACAAGACCGATGGAGCACTCTTCAATTTCAGCTCTTCTGCTCTAGCAGACATAGACTACAGCTGGTATCAGAATGTAACAGCCACTTTAATTGTGGTTAAGAAACTATGACCGATAGAAATCACTATACTTGGATCATTATATCATTCTAGGGCTTGGCAATATGACCTCAAATCAAAATCCCGATTAATTGAACATTTTACTTTGATTTTGATTATTATTAATAATAATAATAATAATAATAATAATAATAATAATAATAATAATAATAATAATAATAATATCTGTCTAGTTTATTTTTTGTTCTTGCCCTCATAGTTTATGAAGTTTATACTGTAAATATGCTCAATTACTAAAGCAGGAATATTTATTTTGGTAATATGATTGTACTTAAAGCATTGTAACAGATTAGTGGTAGTACCTTTTTGTTTGCTGAAATATTTTCATTTTCTTTTTTTTTTTTTGTTTGTTTGGTGTCTTTACTAAAGCCAAAAATAGGTCCCAACAAATGGACATAGCATTTTTATTTGGTACAATATGGCTCAGGAAAGAAAGTGTTTTGGTCAAAATACAGACATTTAAACATGGCAACAAAAGGTTGCTCAGTGTGCAGCAAACACATGTTATTGCCCATACATGACTGAGTGCTTCTAAATGTACCTTTTAGAATTATTCAGCTTTTAAGAATTTTTTTTTCCCAGTATGACAGTGAAGCCAGTGATAAATCAGCACATCCACCCGTGCACAGTAGAAATAAGAGCAGTAGTTAAATTGACAAACTTCCCTTTTACAAAAAGTCAACAAATCCTCAAGACAGCAAGTTACTGAGGTGCAGCACAGATCAATTCTTTCATATTGATTTTTGATTTATTCATAAAAAATACAAAGCGAATATTTTATTTTGAACTCCATTTGATGCTTTAATCCAGCAGAATTTAGCAGAATCAGATTAATATAAAATATAAATTCATTTTTACTTGTACTAAAGTAAATAGTACAAGTACAGTGTAATTAAACTGTAGCATTACTTTTATATAATTATAGAATTTAGGATAGGATACTTCTTCCACAACTGTTGATGAAAAAGTTGATAATCAGCATTTGTTCAATGTTTACTGAAACCGTGAACAGTAATTTTACTAATAACCACAGAACCTACCAGAAACAGCTCTTCAATATTGTTCTCGCTAGTCTCTTTACAAATCTTAATAGTGTTCATAAATATATAAATGTATTAAACTAAAATTTAAAAAAAAGAGAGAAATTTGTATTTTAGCAGTGTCAACAGACGACAGATAGTTGTGTGGGTCTGCAGGTCCAGGGCAGGAGACCAGAGTGATGGCTATACAACAGTCAACTAAACTTAATCTGCTGGTTAGCTGCATAGAGGTAACCACAAAGCATGACAGCTTACCATACCTAGCATGCAGCTGCTACAAGGATGGTATGTAATATAGTTATAAGACCCTTGAGATTTACACAAAATGATAGTAACAACCTTAACTGTTTTATCAGACACTAGTTCAGATCAGACAAATGAGCTACTTACCATTGTCATGTTGTTGTAAATCCTGTCACAGCCTCTTCTGTTCATGCCACAGCCTGCCTGTTCACAGAATCTGTAATATTATATGGATGAACTATTATAGTGGAGCCTGAAACCACAGTAAATGGACCTCTGCAACCAGATGTGTGTAGCTGTTTCATTGAGTGACCATCTGGTAGCAGCCATAAGCATGCTTAATATTTGTTCACATTTTGGAAAATTAAGTTGACTAAAAAAACTATTTTTCCTTTTTCTTAGGAATAATGTGCGCTCTACATTACTGTTTATTTTTAATCATAAAAGGTATATTGTACAACAGATTAATAGGACAAATGCAGAACTTGTCTTTAAATCCTCCTTCTTTAAAGATTTATTTAGCATTAAAGTAATCTACTGACAGTTATTTCCACTGCTACACAGAAAACAATACCTGTTGATAGTTAATTTGGCAAACTTTATTTTCCAAATTGTAAACAAATATGGTTTTAAACAGCACTTATATTTCCAGTTTTATGCATTAGCTTGAACTGTCCATCGAAGTGACCAGTCACATTAGAACCCCTCTTGATTTGGGCTCTGCCCTCCAAATAGTACAGATCCCGAGAAATGATCTCCACTAGTTATCGACTATAAATAAAGTTACATTTAAAACATTTGTTATAGAATGATGGCTGCTGACTTCTGCCTTTTTGCCAATGCATTTCTCATTTGCTTTCCACGTGGATTGTTTACCTGCATGTCTCCATAGCCAAGCAAAATGTGATCGGTCAGCATCGGAGTGGGTGTGGCTCAGAGCATAGAGTGGGTTGTCTGTAAAATCGGTAGGTTAGTGCTTCAGTCTTGGACTCCGTTCTGCATGTCGAAATGTCCTTGAGAACGATACTGAAAAATTGTACAGGGGTGAATGTGGTTTGTATTTAAGAGTGCACAGAGTGGGTAAGACTCACTATCTGATTACAGATGGAAATATAAAAGCCGATGCCTACAACTTCTAGACATTTGTAGGATAATTGCCAAGGAGCATGTTGTGTATGGTGTGCCAGCAGATCTTTTGTTTAATTTGGCACATTTGGTTTTCAGCGGTGAGCTTTACACAATTTAATTTCAAATATATCTGCCACATGTTGTCCTGTATGTGCCAATATGAAAACTGTTTTTACAGAATATAGTTGAGGTTGGGTACCTTTCATAGTTGAACTGATACTACCGCTACCCAGTAAGTAATTTGAATAATTTTTCTAGTGCTTGTTTCAAAATAAATTCAAAAATTTCTCTTACAAAATAGGTCCATACTTATCAGTTGAAACATTTTATTACTTATTTACAAGATATTGCACACTACAGTGCTCCCAGGTGCCTTGGTTGCTTTCTGAGAGTGTTTGCTTAGTATATTAAATGGTAGTGTTGAGCTAGTATTGGTTATGGTCACAAATCAGGGTTTTGGACGTATTATCCCACATAATGTTTACTTTAAATAGCATTATCTAACTAATTACCTAATGACGCTGTCAATATCTACATGGACTGGTGCTTATATAGTGCTTTTTTGCTGTACTTGAGGACTCAAAGCGCTTTATATAACATGTCTTCATTCACTCATTCACACACATTCATACAAGCACTTTTTGTTACACCCAAGTGCTTTCTAACAGTTGTGTATCAGGAGCAGCTTGGGGTTCAGTATATTGCCCATGGATACTTTGGCAAGCAGACTGGTGCACCACTAACCTTCTGATTACCAGATGTTCCAACATCATCCATTGGTTCAACTTCTTATGTTGGTGACAAATGTGCTAATGATGGCTGCAGGCACGATTTTGGCCCTACAACCTAACCTACATAAGTGGCCAGCAACATTGCCGGCACTTACGCTTGTGCAGGTGCGTTATGTGTTAATTACCGCTAATTATCAGGCGGGAAATCTACAGCGTAACCTGACCTGCACATCCCGAGAAATATTAATGTCGATTGTGTCCCTACCAATCACGGGGCATGATTAGCAAGAGACAGTAAGGAGATGTCCCTACCAATATCTGCTCCGCGGGTGTAATTGGCACCGCACCGGATCCCGATTACCCCGCCCCCTGGAAACCGATTGGACTTACGCACCTACCGATGTTAATACCAAACCTTTTGAATACATGTACAGGATCTGTCAGTATGCGGCGCTAAAATGTGAGCAAATTTATTTGGTCTAAATAACTTGGTCCAATTTCCTAGTATTATTAGTCGTGATAACTGGCATTACCTTTCTATTTATTTATCTATTTCATTTATAATGTATTTACAACTTATTTATATATATATTTTATAT
This sequence comes from Cichlasoma orientale, assembly GCA_034780415.1. Lineage (NCBI taxonomy): Eukaryota > Metazoa > Chordata > Actinopteri > Cichliformes > Cichlidae > Cichlasoma > Cichlasoma orientale. The sequence goes on along the minus strand of JAVDPK010000858.1, from coordinate 1,047,126 downwards.
TGTATTTATATAGTTAAATTTGAGCATGTGAGAAGTGAAAATCTGCCACCCCTATGTTCCTCTCCATCCCATGATCCAGCTATATTAGTGCTCAGTGCATATAATGCAGTAATTGTAGATTTATGTAATACAACTGCTCAGAGGCTTTTATTCTTTTAGATGCTGACAGTCAACTCAGTATTTTTGCTCCAGCTGTACAGCTCTTCTTACAAGCTGGTTTCAAACTTTACCAGAAATGCCAGCTATGCAGTAACATAAGCATGACTGTAAATGGTCTTAAAATTGAAATTCATTTATTTCTAGTCTGACTGTCCTAAAATGAAACTTAGACCATTACCACTGCAATCCTGCCACCTCAGAATTACTTTGTATTGTAACTACAAGTAAAGGGCAGTATTCACATTGTTTACCATTGAGTGCTTTGTAGTGGCTTTTCCTTCAGTGTGTGGGTTGCAGCCAATAGAAAATGTGGACTGGCTGCATGTGGAGTGATTACAGATGGCTTTGAGTAAGAAGTAGAATTGCTCCCACCACACTGTGCTTACAATAGTTAAAATCTAGGTTGACAAACAGTTTTTGGCTCAGAGTTGACTATTTTGTACTTTAAGTGCCTAAAGTATTTCTACTAAAAACTGGAATCTTGGTGTAGATAAAATGTCTCACTCTGGTCATATATGCCACATCAAAGATGCTTCAGACCAGTTATTTGTAATCATATGATCAGTGTTCAGTCTTAACATGGATTCAGTTTATTATTGATCTGCACACAGTATAAGACTCAACTGACAGGTAACAAAGACTGCGGTAGTTGCTAGATGACTAGACAACTAAACATTATTTCCCGGGTTTTCTAAACACAAATATGACTAATACCAGTGTTTGAGAAATGATGGCGTTCCAATGAAAGCTGTAATTTCTGCATATTGTTTATGTGCAACAGTAACGCAATATTTTCCTGAGCAGCACTCTGCTTCAGTTCCATGCAGGTATAGTGGGCGCGCTAACGCTGCAGTTGTCACAAACCAAGAGGCATAGTTCCCAAGATAGGTTTCTTGCATTCTGGCCTATAAAGCAGATGCCTAAGGATTCAGAGCATCAAGGTTAGGGAATGCAGTAACTGTTGCATGTATTTCATAAACTGAACTAGGAGTCAAGCAAGTGATTTATATTGTGACAAGGTCAGTTTTCACCATTGAAGTTTGGCAATCTAATTAAGAGCAAAGGCATCTGTTTGGTTTCTCTTTTAGCTAAATTTTGACTGAGGCAACCAAGTCAGCAACTAAAGTTGTAAATGATCAATTTGTATTCAATCAGTTCTGTTAATGTTTAGCATGATATGCTTGTTTCTGTCAGTAATTATCTCTTACCATGATGCACTGAGCATTTTTCATCACTCCACTGTATGTCATTAACTTTTGTCTTCTCGTTCCCATAGTCTGTATTTTGCCATTGCCTCTCTGTGCTCTCCTTTCCCCTCACTCCCCAGCCATCACATCACAGCAGATGGCAGCTCGTCCCTGAGCCTTTCTTTCTTTCTTTTTTTTTTTTTTTGTTCCCCGAAGTCTCTTGTTAAAACGAAGCTCTTCCTTCTAGGGCTACAACAATTCCTTAAGTAATTTGAATAATTCGATTATTTAAAAAATCCTTGGCACAAAGCTGTTGCTTCGATGTGTCATTTAAACTCTACAGCGCTCAGGTGTTCACATTAGCAGCATTAAAGTTCTCAATCGCTGACACTCCTGTGTGTGGATTGCTATCGGGTTCAGCCATTAGCACTAGCAGTG
>JAVDPK010000858.1:1029746-1041111 GCA_034780415.1 Cichlasoma orientale | reverse complement strand
GAAAAAAATCGAATCGTGACCCCAAGAATCGATTCTGAATCGAATCGTGGGATTCCCAAAGATTCACAGCCCTAGAGCCAAGTTCATGCACTGAAACAAACACCACTGCCACCACCACTGACCTTCTTCCACAACAACTTGCTGTTACTGCTGAAACTGTTTCTCAAGGTCTGACATGTGGAGCTTAATGAAATTGTGACCACCATCGTGTGACCACTCCTATGTCATTACTTTACACTTCCCATGCACAAAGTACTGATCCAGCCTGCAATATGAGCAAAATGTCAACAAGTAGTGCTGGGCATAACAAACCCCACCCCAGCAGACGTTTTAGCTGATTTAAATGTTGTCCGTCTCACAAACGTGTCACTCTCCAAACACTGAATCATCAAGATAACACAGGTCCTATTGTCCAGGCCCATAATTTTCCTTTGACCTTTACCTTGAGTTTGAGATTCAAACTTGTTCGAGCTGTTTAGTAGCTGCGCCTATGGTGTGAATTTGAACGTGCTTGGTCACATGATTCTGGAGTTACTGTGTTCACAAGATTTTCAGAAAAACTCAGAGTGGTAGTTTTGCTGTAATGTTATTTGGTAGTCGGCTAATTTGTCAATTATTTTTTTGATTAGTCAATGATTATTTCAATTTTACCTCACCTGTTCAAGCCTGCCCACCTGTGAATATCACCTTGTTGTCTCTTCTCACATTTAAAATAATCACCCATAAAATACGAGTTTGAAAATCAAATGTATTTTTAACATTGTGACCATAGGGCTGTGCGATATGGACCAAAAATATTATCACAATATAAGATTTTTTTCTTTTCAAAAGGTATAAACAAAAAGGCACTTTTCATAAATTAGCTGTCAAACGCCTTTTCAGGAAGAGGACCCAGAACTCGCACACCTTAGCCCAGAAAAGGAACAAAGGATGTTTCAAATTTCCATTACCACCAATGGAAAAAAACACCTGTATTCTAAAACTTATACCACCAGAAGAACAGGATGATGCCTATGAGAAACGCCAACAAAATTGGGCAAAAATCAAAAAGGAGTTGGCCAAAATGAAACTAGGAGAGAATTTCCTTCAGTGACTTCCAGAACTGTTTAGAAACAGAAGAAATGTACGTCCTAGCTGTTTGGTCTAAAATCAAGCATGATCTTTCTAAAAAGGGTACCGTGGGAAATCCTGATCAATGCCTACATTAAAATCCTCCTCAAAGCTTGGAGAACAAATATGGATGTACAGTGTTACCAATGTTTATGCATGTGCTATGTATGTAGCATCCTATGTGACAAAATCACAATGTGGCATGAGTGAATTACTTCAAAAAGCAACCCATGAAACTTGCACAGGAGAAGGCGACATCTATTAGCGACTTAGATCAGTAGCCAATACGTTTCTCAATGCAGTAGAGCTTCGTGCTCAGTAAGCTGTGTATATTTTGCTTCAACTGCCAATGAGAAAATCTTCTCAGCAAGTTGTCTTTGTGAACACCAATTTGCCAGAAGTTGGGTTTTCTTGCTGAAACCACATGCAGTTCTAGACACCATGGATGAAAACATTCAAGCTTCAGGACTGATTGAGAGTAGATATCTCACTTAGAAACTTGTTTTCTGGCAGAGTATGCATGCTGGTATAATACAACTTCAAAAACAAACAAACAAAAAAAAAAAAAAACAACCCATGCAGAAGAACAGAAAGTCAGTAGATGGCTTTCTCAATGATCTGTTAGAACAAGAGCAGTCCAACCCAGATCCAGCCCCTTATCATCAGCGTGGCAGCAGCTGTGAATCAACCTGTCTTTCTGTGAGACAGAAGGTAATTATTTTCCCCATTTTCTCAATACTACCCCTATTTTTACTTTGAACAATAGCCAAGTAGTTTCCTTAGCTGCAGGAACACAGTCATGTACTCGTATGTAAATTATTCACAATGATTTTCCTTGCATTTACAATTAGAACATCATAGTGCTATATAAACATCATCTTAATGTCTCGCTTGTTTTACACATTCCATCTAAAGCAGAACATGCCTAATGAGCAGGATTTCCAGATAATACAAAAAAGTGTTGCGGTTCTCTCCACCTTGATAATGAGTTGATGATGATAAATGAACTATGATTAATTTTGTTGTATGTATAATGACAATAAAATTTTATTGTATTCTTTTATTCCTCTTGTATTCTTGTATATTGAGAATCCATGAATGTTGTGCATGTTGTCATACATACCTAGAAATAATATATGGACAGTTCATGGTTTTGTGTGTACATTTTTGTACCCTTATTTTAGGTTTCACCTATCCTTCATATGTGCCACTTCGACAAGGAAACACAAATGCACTATTGTGAATTGCTGGTGCTATACTCTCACAGGAGAAATGAAGAGAAGTTAATCGGACAAGCTGAATCCTGTGAAGGCCAATGCCAACAGGTTCATATTAGACTTTTTCTAAGAAATATTTTTCCAAACTTTTTTGTCCATCTATACTCTTAAATTAATGATAAACACATAGATATGTCTCCATAGGATATTGTTTAATAAAAATCTTTCTATTTTGCATCCTTGACATTTTAAGGATAAGATGTATCTTGACATTTTGATCTTCGTTATTTACAAAATGAGCAGGCAGCTTTCAATCACTATTGACTTTTTCATAATTGGCCTGTTTAGCATCAAGGTTCTCCCCTTTTTGTTTAATATTTACCAGATTTTACATTCATCTACTTTCATTAAACATTCAAATTTGTCTTTTTTCCCTCTACTAATGGAAATTTAGTTCTCATAGTATTTGTCACTTTTAAATTAAAAGATGATTTCTCTTTAGATGAAGGATACTGTTAAACAGGAGAGGTCTCTTTATGAGCCATTTTCTGCTGCTGTTGACCAAGCAAGTGCTCAACTTGATGATGACCTCGGGGACAGACTTGCTCCCTCAACACAGCATCAGGAACGAGATTATGCTAGTATCCAACAACCGGCTCCTGACAATACTGAAACATACGACACTGGGATCGACTTGGGTATACCTGTGCAACAGGAAGATGGCTAACATCTGCAACCAAACCTAGACATGCTGGATCACAATTACCGTCAACAAATGCGTCAACAGAGGCCAAATTGATTTCTTGTAGAAGGTGCTCTATCATGTCAAGACTTCAAATGAGCCAATCTATCATTTTCTAGGTGGTGGTGCTGGAGTTGGTAAAAGTACCCTTTCTCTGATGGCGTGCCAATCTCTCCTCAAATACCTAAACAAAGAACCTGGAAGTGATCCTGATCTGCCTGAGATTCTATTGTTATACAGCTTTTCTAGTTGGATATCTGTTAAAAGGCAATACAATCCACTCTGCTTTGAAAGTACCCATCAATCAGGACCAAGACAAAGCTCAGTTTGATGCAGATAGAATGAGTACTCAAGTTCATTTTAATAGATTAAGTGTCAATGGTTAGTTCATCAATTTTCTTTTATCAACAAAAGATTGAAAGAGGTCTTTCTCTTTTCCAAAGATTTTGATGGGATTTCAGTTATTGGTTGGGGTGATTTATTTTAATTAAAAGCAGTCCAAGAGTCATTGATTTATTTTATTATATGATTTTTTTTTTAATTATTATTTTTCCCCAGCCCAAAGCAACTGGCTATGGCCCCTTGTCAACCAACCAGCCCAAAGCAACTGGCTATGGCCCCCTGGCACTTCAAGACAGAATTAACTGTAATTATGAAGCAAGAGAAACCTTCTTTTGCACAAATGCTGAACCGCGTGCAAGTGAGAAATCTAACAGTTGGAGATGTGTCTTAAAGCTTGAGAGTCCACAGCTTTCTTCATCTTTTCATTAGCAGCAATCTGGTATAAAATCACAATCAGCTAGTGAACCTGTAAAGCACTACTGAGAAGAGAGGCATTTGCCAAACATGAAGTCCTACAAAATGTTTTCACAGACATCCAGAAAAAGATCCTAGAAAGCATTGCAAGCAGCCCAAAGAAAAACTGGCAGCTACAGTAGAGCCAGTACTCCAACTTGCTATAGACCTGAAGTGTGACCTTTTTAATTAATCTCAATACCAATGACGGCTTAACAAATGGAGCAACCTGCCACATAAAAAAAAGAAAAGAAAAGCAGATGGCACAGTTTGGATCATTTTTGATAATGGCATAGGGAAAGAAACACACAAAACAAAAATCTGAATAGTCTTGATGGACTCCATATCCGAAACTTCAACCTAAGAAAATATAAATAATGGTAGGCCAAATGTTGCTACAGAAATGACAAGACTGTGCTCACAGCCCAAAACGGTTGACACTACCCCACATGACAATGAACAATGAAGAGAAACTAGGTTTAAAGCTAGTGACACCAACGATCAAGTCCCCATACCTGGTTTTGACAGTGCATTCAGTAATGAACCAACAAAACGCCCAGGAATAACACAGCCTCATGGAATGGCTGTGTATTTCAAACCAGACTGCTAAGCTGTCACCTCCAAAAGCAACACAGTCCATCGAGATGACAGTCTCTTCAGTTCTTACCTCTGCAGATCCAAACAACATTCTTGTTGTCGTTAGCTTATACAAGGCACCTGATATTCCACTGAATAACCTCGCCAATCACTTTATTCAGTAATTGCAGAAGACCACCGTGACACTTGCAAAATTTCAACATCAACCTCAGCAGTCAATCACCACAATGTACCCAAAATCCTGAACTTATTCAAAGACCACAGTTTCCACCAACTAATCAAAGTCTACACCACTGATTGCAAAACATCAATCGATCATGTTTACACCAATCTAAGAAAACATTTCTTCAGTCTTTTGTGATGAAGAGCTGCATGTTTTGGAAGTAAAATATCACTAATATACCACTTGTTTTGTCCTTTTATTTTATGACCACCCAGTAAAACACCAAAAGGTGTTTCACTTCCAAACAACCATTCCTTTTGGGATGGATAAAATGGGTCTAAGAATTTGCTGCATGCATATGTATTAGCTCAACTGAGTAGTCACTCTAGTAACTTGGCTTTATGTGTTATTTTCAAGATATAAAAGCTAACATTATTGAGTTCAGTAGAATATTAGTCAGAAGCCACTATGGTCATAAAGGAATGTCCAACCTACTTACCATAATAATGCCAATCACAGAAAGTGACAGTGTTGTGGTTTACATTTATTATGATTTTAGCACTTCTTATTCCTGGTTCTTCGGTATTTGTTTTTGAATTGATGTGGTGAATAAAGTCACTAAGGCTCATATGCATCCCATTAAGCTCTATTGAGACCTGGTAATTATGTGTGCTAGCACTTGTACTTCCAGGGGATTTGTGCCACCTAAACATTCTACTGCCGGGAGGCTGAGGGGTGGCACTGGCTATTTTTTCTGTAATATTTTATGGTCTTTACATGGCAATGAGGCAACTTTGGTTGTTAGTTGGTTCTATATCTATAAAAGTAAATTGTCGGGCATGCTCATATTTATGAAAAAAAAAAAAAAAGAAAACCTCAGCAAAAATCTAGCAATTGAGCCAGAATTTCCTGTGAAAATAAACATAATTGACAATAACTGTAAGTCTGGTACTTCACGATGATGAAACTCAATCCCAGGATTGTTACTCTGTGTACTTACAGTAAAATAGATAAATGACTTTGTACTGCATTGGCAGAGGTCGGCGCACTCCTGAGTATATTTTCTTTCAATATAATTAAGCAAGTATCATATCATAGTTTTGTTAATGTAACCGCTTTACATGACTGCCTGCTGGAGGTTTGGTTGCAAATCCAATGACACATTTGATGGAAGCTAGGCACTCATTGTGAACTTATTAATACTTTCATTTTGAAATTGTATGCATGTGCATGAGCCTGATTTCCTCTCTCATCTTCAGCCACGAATGAGTGTAGACATTCCCTTAATTAGTAATTTGCATACAAAAACACTGTTACAGTTACAAGACACGGCAACAAAAACAAGAGTAAAGATAATGCAGTTTCACAGAATTTGTCAAGAGAGGAGATGTGTTTATGGCAAGAAAGGGCAAAAAAAAAAATCCCAAGAATTTTAGTCAGTACTGAGAATTATTGAACACAATTTCTCTCAGCCTTTGAAAAAACAATGGATTTGCTATGCATTATTAGGTGGATTTTCTTGAATTTTGTTTGGTATTTTAACATCACTATTTCAAACCTAAATTGCACTGAAAATATTGTGTTGTCTGAATACTTTCAATAACATCAAAGAATCATTTACAAAACATGCCAAATGCAAACATTTTGCTCTGCCAGTGTGGACGGGTGTGTGTGTGTGTGTGTGTGTGTGTGTGTGTGAGAGAGAGAAAATATTAAATCAATTTTAATTGAACAAAATGCAGAACTTCAAAGACTACATTTTAATTTGGAGTCTATACTGCCTCAGATGCTACCTCTTTTTTTTCTTTATTTCTTTAGATCATAAATTATTAAACGCAGACTTCCAGATATGTCTGTTTATAAAATGTGTCTTCACCATATACTACTTTTTATATCAAGCCTGTTGATATAAAATCAAATTAGGTGCAAGTCGGTATCCATTTTGCTTTTTCCAAATGTTGCTGACATCGCTTTTCTTACTTTCTTTTTTTCTTCAGAATGTCATCAGAGGATAAGACTGTGGAGCCCTCTGACCAGGGACCCTCACCGCCATCGAGCAGTGTTGGGGCCACGTCCACAGGAAGCCCTGCCCACGCAGACAAACGACCACGTGGCAGGCCGCGCAAGGATGCTGCTGCCCTCCTACCCCAGGCACCACCCTTATCCACATCTAAGAACAGAAAGAAGTAGGTTTTACCTTCGACATTCAAATCAATTTGTATTTTTAAACCTCAGGGAATTACTTATTCTTGTTGAATTGGTTGGCATTGCTAATGCAGTAGGTCAGGTGCCAGGGGCCTCCTTTATAAAATGTTTATAGGTTTTAACTTGAAAGTCTTCAAATGCGTCTTGATATTGGATTCATAAAGTGTTTTTTGTTTTGTTTTGTTTCTCAAAGCTTCACACATCTTAAATATCAGATGTCACCTGCCTCACCATTTCCCCATAGTGACAGCACAAGCGAGGGTTTAGTCAGGACTAGCCATGAATATGATCACAGCAAAGATGGAGGAGATTGAAGCCAGGCAGCATGTAATATTTGGTGAACTAAATAACAGGTTTATAAACAAAGCCAAACATACAGCTCCGGAGTTTGTTGCTTTGCAGTGGGCACAGTGGCCAGAAATGCAATGTTCACCACAGGCTTGGATGCATATGCATAAATAACTGCATGTACATGGGGTTTCTTCTTAAACCATTCTTAAGATCAAAATTGAAAAGTTTAGAAACTTGGGCTTGAGGTGTGTTACAAATATTTGCAACACAAAGTGAAATAGAAATTGACAGAGATGAATCTGAGCCGTTGACATGGGAAAGTCACATACGGTATTGACTTCTCCTTTTTTTGTACTGTAAACTTCATACAAAACCTGGAAAGATATACAAGGTGTTATCAAATAGTTGTGGTGAGCCTCACTATTGCGCTCCTGCCCCGAATCAAACCGGGGATCTTTTGCTTGTTAGGTGAATTTTTGAACCACTGCACTATAGAGCAACTGCATATTTAAAGTGGCCTAAAACTACAAAATATTTTATTGACATCATAAAATCACATAAGTCATTTATTCAATGCTGGTCAAGATTTGGCCATTTAGCCAATAGCTGACATCTAATAATTAAATTCCCATTTTAAGTCATGGATAGAAGTCCTTGGGGTTTTAGCAGCTTGATTTCATGTAAATACTGGACAGATGTTTAGGCACCGTACAAGGTGCCCTGCTTCTCTGTGACTTCCATAGCAACATAGAATGCAGCTTAGAGCTATAAAATAATGCCCACAAGGTTCTTAACTCTCTCCTCAGTCTGTCCTCTCATTCAATCTTAATACCCTGCTCCCAGTGGATTGTTTAATCTGCAAGCATCCAGACGATATGTTAATGCCACATTAGAAGGATGACCAGGGACAGACTTGAAATACTTCATGTTGTTTAACTGGTCACAAACTAACCATCAGCAGAAATGTGATCACTTTATTTATTTTATGTCTTTGTAATGGCCAGAATCAAGTTTGCAATTTGTGTGTGTATGTATGTATGTATGTATATATGCTGCAGACTAGGCTGCTGATTATACACTTTTTTGTTTTTAGCTCTGCCACAATTTATTTACTTTGATTTCATTTAATTAGATATAAACACCTCCTGAAAGCTAAATTGCAAGCTCACATTCCATAAAGCACTCCCAACACAACAATTACAGCTTTGTGAATTTAAACTATTTAATACATATCAATTTCTAATTACCATTGGTCATAAAATCCTGCAGGCGAATGAAGGATAGCAGGTCCTCTAAACTGTACTGTAACTTAAGTGTTCACCATTGTTTGATTATAACATCATTCTAGACCTCTGAATCATCCTCATAAACTAATCAGCTTCTTTCTGTGCTGCAGTGCTAATATTAAAGTTTTTAAAGTGTGATAAGGTGGTCAAGATTTGCCCTTGTGACAAAGGTAGATGCTTCAAAAATCGTTGTTGTAGACCGATTGTTGGAATTTACTAGATTTGCTTATGCTCCTTCTGCCAGTAGTCCATCTCTTTCAGAGCAGCATGATCCTTGTCAGGTTTTCCAGGCAGCATTGTGCTAGCTGGAACTACTTACCACAGCATTATTTTCACCTTTTTTTTTTCGTTTCTTCTTCTCCCTGTCTCTCTCGCTCTCTTTCCCTGTGCTGGGACTGTGGGGGGAAGTTGTGCAGGGTATGGGGCTCGAACACTAGTCTTGTGCGTTTGTCAATGACATAACTGGCTGTGTGAATCCTGGAATTTGATCTCATTAGTTCTGCATAATATAATATACAGCTGGATGCTGTGTGGCAGTTTGTGTGAAGACGTCACCACCAACAGCTATGCTTTCAGATTGTGATCATAGTTAAAACTGCTTATATATCTATTTGGGTTTGCCTTCTGCAATCAGATACCTAGGAATCCTTGAAGATAAAACATTTTATTTAATTAAAATTTTATTAGATGTAAGCATACTATGTAGCCAACACATGTAAATGGGTTGTTGCTTTTTGTAGCTGTACACATGTTTAGCTGGGTTCTGGTACATAACCATTAGTTTTCTTTACATGTCTGCATGTGTCATATTGACCACATTTGAATAATAGACATTCGCTGGACACTTTATTAGGTACACCTTACTAGTACGTGGTTGGATCCCCTTTTGGCTTCTGAACAGTCTTTAGTTCTTAATAGAGCAGATTTAACAAGGCGCTGAGAACATTGCTCAGAGATTTTGGTCAATGTCTCTGAGCAATAGCATTACACAGTTGCTGCAGATTCTCATTCTGTGCCATCCTAAAAGTGTTCTTTTGGATTTGAGATTTGGTGACTGAGATGATTTTGTGACATGGTTCATGGCTGTGCTGGAAGCAGGGTTCTGAAAATGGGCACACTATAGTCATAAAAGGACGGACACGGTCAGCAACAGTACTCGGTCAGGCGGTAGCGTTTAAACAAGGCTCAGTTGATATCAAGGAGACAAAAGAGTGACATGAAAATCTTCCTCGCCATTAAAACCAGCCTCAGCTGTTGATTCAAGGCAGGTTGGAGCCATTCTTTCATGCTGCTTATGCCAAATTCTGGTCCTGCCATCTAAATGTTGCAGGAGAAAATTTTTTTTCTCCCCCCATTCTGCTATTGTCCAATTTTGGTGAGCCTATGCAAATTATAGCCTCAGTTTACTGTTCTCAGCTGACAGAAGTGGCACCCGGTGTGGTCTTCTGCTGCTGTAGCCCATCTGTTTCAAGGTTCAACGCATTGTCTTTAGTTTCCTTTCTATCAGCTCAAAGCAGTCTTTCCATTCTCCACTGGAACCAACAGGGCATTTTCACCCAGGGAACTGCTGCTCAATGGATACCATGATGTCATGCATTTACGTTCTCTAATGCAGAGGTCCTCAACCCCTGGGCTGCGGACCGGTACCGGTTGGGGGAGAGAGGATGTTACTTGTGTGGTCCGATGTTACGAGGACGCTGCTGATAAAGTTGCAAACGAATACACAGTGGATTCACGTCTATTATTATATTTAGAAAATATCAGTTTTTATGCCAGTTGAATCATTTATTTTGTTGTATTTATCACCTACATCTTAAGGGCCAATCCGTGAAAATATTGTCTGACATTAAACCGGTCCCTGGGGCAAAAAAGGTTGGAGACCACTGCTCTAATGCACACAAGAGTGAGACAAACCCAGAGATGTCTGATAGCCAGTGCCATATGTCCATCTCTGATGACAATTTAGTAAAAAGGGAGCTACCCCTGCAACCTCCAACAAAGCACAGTACTTTACAAAATATGCAAGAAAGTTGTTCGTGGTAAAGGTGGAAATGACACACCTGTTTCACCGCTTGATCCAGAAACACACTACAACCAAGCTATGATGGAGGAGATGTTATCAGCTGGTGATGTGCGACTCAAATGCAAACAAATGACCTGAGCATCGCTGGAGAACTCGCTAGTTATACTCTGTGTGACAGGAAGAGCAACGGTGGACGGAAATGACTGAGTTACATATTGTTTGGCCAAGTATATGACGACAATTGAAATGGTGGAAAAGGAGGGCTTTACACAAAAGCTCTGCCCAAGTTAAAACATCCCAGGTAGAGAATATTTTTTATTTTTTACGATGTGACAATATTGTGCAGGCTGCTGATGAGTTACAAGGTTACGTTACTTTAGGTATTGTGCAACTAAATTGTTAAGCAATCATGTTATACTTAAAATTTACTGGGAAAATGCTACCTAGGCTAATTTTGTCCTTAGGTTTGGCTTGTGCTGTGTCACTGCTACTGCACTATAATGCTGCTCCTGTTGGCAGCTTGTTCCAATAGATTCGCACTTCAAATTGGGTAGTACCTCATCAGTTAAAGTAGCTCATTTGAAAAGGATGGAAAAATACCCTAAATATTGTTTGCATCAATAAATGCTGCTACCTGCAAGCTGCAGTCACTGATAAAATGCTGGTCAGTATTTTTCCCCCCTATATCATCAGAAATCTAATTATTGCGGATGTGATTGGCTCATTAGATATTTTCATTAACAAGCAGTTGAACAGGTGTACCTAGCAAGGTGACCAGTATGTGTATGTAATTGTAGCCTTGTGAGACTGAGCGAGTACTTAAAAAGCTCAAGAAGTTTAATAAAGAAAATTGGGTGCTTGGTAGGGCTGTGAATCTTTGGGAATCCCACGATTCGATTCAGAATCGATTCTTGGGGTCACGATTCGATTTTTTTC
>JAVDPK010000858.1:1014698-1029646 GCA_034780415.1 Cichlasoma orientale | reverse complement strand
AATGAGAATCGATTCTGAATCGTTCAATGTTAGAAACGCGATTCGAGCTCGAATCGATTTTTTCCTGCACCCCTAGTGCTTGGCAAATAAACTAATTTAGATCAGTGTCCTCAGATTATTTTAATTGTTTATGATCATTTTCTTTCAACACTATTCTTAAAAGAAATGTTCCTTTATAAGAGAACTAGCTACCACTTGAATTACTGATTTATCAGTATCAATAAATTGTTTTGTCCATGAACTGATGAAATGCCAACAATAGTGGACAAATACTGTAGTTTCCGGCAGCACAGGATTGTGCTTTAAACAGGTGGTTTTGCTTGGCTTTAAGTACAAATCTCACACACATTCAGTTTACAACATGTATCTCTGCTTCCTATGTTCATCAAAATGATGTGTGTGCTCCCAGCAGGAAATTAACAAAACAAATTGGAAAATTAGCTGTTCTGCTTGTGGCATGGTTTCCACTCACAGTTCATGTTTGGACGTTATCTTATTTTCTTCTGTAAGCCCAGTTGTTGCACCTAGTCTTCCAAAAGTGGTATGAGTAACTAGTGACTGCTGTCTTTGGATATTGTAAGACCCAGAAGAGTTTACACATTAAAATATCAACACAAATCAAAACATCTATGCTGTACAGGCCACACATCAATCCATCTGCCATACTGGGAGCCAGGCTGTGGCATGCCAATGCAATGCCATCGGACCCTTTCCAGACAGCTGAAGCAGCAGGGCCAGTAAAGAGGACATCCCTGATAACGTCCAGCAACTTACACCCTCGTCCATAACCATTCACAGAACTTAAGACATTCAGCAAACAACAAGCTAACTGCTCTTTTGGCTAGTGCCATGAACCTAGCTACTGTTTGATTTGAGGGGGGGGGGGGTAAAATTCAAAAATTAAAAGTAAATTTGTTCATTAAACAAGTTCATTGAATTCATACAAGATCCCTACCTAGGGAGGGCATCCACTGTTTGTTATTTTTGTTCTGTTTAAGATTATATCATGCACAAACTTCAGTTTGATCCAGCACCCGTGGGCCTGTAATACGCTACAACAGAGTTGTCATTTCAAGTGCAATGATTTCTTTCTACATTATTAAGATATTTATGTTTGACTCCGGCTCACAGGTAATTGTTTTTAGCCAAGGTTTGCTAGAGGCTTCTTCTGTCATTCTTGTGCTTTAGGTTTGTTCCCCATGGAAGTCATTTAGAGGGAGGGGTTGATTTGGCATCCAGCCATTTGTGATTTTTCTCTCCAGTGACACTGAAAATTACCCACCCCCACCCACAATCTCCTCCCTCACTTCCCACCCCCTGCATCCTCCTGAGTACCTCTGAGACATGCTGCTGTCCTTTGGGCTGTGTTTGTTCTCCCCACTTAGCATGCTAACAGTTGGTGTTGCTATTTAATTTGTATCCATGACAATTATCCCCTCCACATGGCGCTTCCAAGATTACATTAGCCGAGCTCCCATTCAAGGATGCTGACACTGGCAGATATTTGCATTCAGTGTGTAAAAGCAAGGTATGTGCTGGTGTGTCTGCACATTTACATGAGTTGGGACACAAAATGTGTTTGGAAATGTAGGCTACACATAGTTTTACATGACTATAAAATGACTTTTTAACAGTAGTCTGGGGGATGTAAAGAGAAGGATAATATTACACTTATGGTGTTCTGCAGAAAAACATCTTAAAGGGGTGGAAGTGGGTTTTTTTGTTTTTAGGTTTTTTTTTTTTTTTTGTCGAGTTAACCTGGGTAATTCAAAACCTGACAACATGTCCTGTTGCATGTTGGGGAAAAAGGTGTAAAGTTGTGAGCAGCTTTTATCAGTTAATAAATGTATTTCTTCAGATTATGCCAGAGCATCTCAGTTGGGATAAGACCAGGACTTTTAATGTCACTGTTTAAAGGCATGAATTTTATTTTTCAGCCATTCTTTTGTGCATTTATCTGCATGCTCTGGGTCATTGTCTGTTTCGTCACCCATGCAATTTTTTAAATTCATTGCCTCAACCACTTCTGAGGTTGCAGTGCAGCCTCAAACCCTCCACCATGTTTCAGAGATCTTTTTCAAATTTGAGACATGACAGTGTTTTGAATTCATCATGCCCTTTCATTAACACATTTTTTCTTAAAGTGGACACGTGAAACAAACATGTTAGGCAGTTAGAGATTTCTGCTGGTGTTTTACTGATTCTCTTCGCTTCTTTGCCAACCTTTTCAGCATTCATTGATTGGTGTGATTGGGGTTTCTTTGCAGAACACCCTCTCCTAGGAGAGTAGCCCCGGTCCTGAACTTCTTCTATTTGTAGACAGTAGTAGATGATTGATTGAACACACTGGGTTTGTGCATGTGTTTTTGTTTTTTTTGGCTTTATTTTTGTTTCCTATTCCAGTCTTGTACGTCTTTATACTGCTTATATTCATTTATTTATAGGGAGGGGAATCTCTATAACCCCCACTTCCAATTTCATCTCCCAAACTGGGATACCTGACTCCTAATTATCTTTACTTGCCTTTTCCAGCACTGATTGTGAGTGGTTGTTTAGTGTGACTATCAGACCACACAGCATGCAGACATCCTGGTAATTCCAAAGGCTTCACAAACTCTTTCTTGTAGTCATATATATGGAGTTTCCCTAAACTGGTAAATGTAGATTTATTTATTTATTTTTTCTTGGATCCTGTTGTCTTGGGCCTCAGTCACACAGGATTAGAGACCAGATTGCCATGGTCACCAGTAATTTATATGGAAGATGCCAACTTGTCTACAGACACTCACCAACTACTCTCTGAGCGGTAGTGAAACTGAAAAGTGCAACTCAGACTTCAAAATAATAGTGCCTTTTAAAAGATGTTGGTTTCAGTGGTAAGACACAACTTTTACTCTGAAGGTGAACATTATTTCCCGTTTGCGTTCTTCACTACCACTCCCCGAGGAGATGACAAATGTTTGCAAAGAAGTTGGTGTCTTCTATGCAAGCTACCGGCAACTATGACAGTCTGCTTGCAACCAAAATAACTGCAAGGAGGTTTTTTGTGCGGTAACCTCTTTGCGGCCAGTTTCACTTTGCAACAGCCAGCAACCATTCACTAACCAGTCGGGAATATACATTTTCCCCTACCAACGAGTGGTTCAGGAGCTGGCCTCCATAGTAGCTTAAAGTCCCTTTGTACCTGCTGTTGGTGCCCTCGCAAGGGAGGCTCATGCCTCCCCTAGCCAGAAGTGATGTCATAGCTGCAGCTTTAAGCCGTGTTTTGGTGGTGTTTCAGTTTGTTCTGCACCTCTTGGGTTGTGTTTGAGACATGTTGAAATGATGAAACTTTCTAGAGGAGAAAGTAATTTCTTTGCTTCTTGTTTTGATTTCTTCTACAACTATACACTGAGGTTTTGTCTGCATGGTAACACCTATCTTTCAGGAGAATAGTACAGCAAGTCTGGCATGCCTCCCGTGCCAGTAAAAACGGCGGTTGTGATGACGCTACCAATGTGGCGACTATAAATAGGCCATTAGACGAACGCTATCATTTGTTATTCCTCTAGTTCATTTTCATTGCCTCTATGTTTTACCAGTTTTTCTGTGTTACAGCAGTTAAATCTGTATGGCACACCCCACCAGTACCACCCTTTCGCCTTATCCATGACTTCAGTGGCTCCATTAACAATCAGTGACAGTTATGACTATATTTTAACTAAGTCATGACTAAACTACCACTTCCCTCCCCTGAAGCAAACACATACAGTTTTTGTTTCCTATTCCCTTTCACTTCCTCTGTTTGTGTCTCTTTCTCTCTCCAGGGGTCGCACCAGAGGGAGAGTTGTTGTGGATGAGGAGGACAGCATGGATGGGACTGAGCTATCAGAGTCCATAGACCCTCAGGACACAGGTGAGACTTTGAAGTTTTTCATCATTATATACACATTGGTTTTACTGGGAGTGATATATAGCTTGAACTTGCACCCCAAGTAGCCTCATACAGTGTTTCAGAGGGTGTGTTGGTAAAGGTAGATGAGTCTCCCTCTCCTGGAGGATGGATGAGAGCTTTTTCTTAGCACCCAGTCTTTTTTTCAGGACTATAATTGAATGGGTTTAGCTTGAGCTGTGAAGCTATAGTGGGTTTTTTTTTCTTCTCCCCTTACTACTTCCATCTCTCCTCCTGCTCTGAGATTGGCATTGAGGTGCAGTGGGAAAGAGCCCAAGGCTAATGCCCTCTAAAAGCTTTTTAAAATCCCATCAGTCTCTCCAGACCCATTTGTGCCCTTTTTATGTGTGTACATCACATCATGTGACCATGCCTCCCAATCTGCCTCCCAATCTCATACTGATACTCATCCTCAAATGTGAATCTTCCTTTGGCTTGCCTTTCTTCTGGTATCATTTACCTTAGAACACCAACAGGCAATATTTCAGAGTTTAAAACCTTTCAACATTTTTTTTTATGAAATAACCAAGCATTCGCTTTGCTTTTTTCAGTCTACTGCCATGTGCACTTAAAACTCAGTGGCTTCCTCAGTGGCGCTCTGCCTCTGGGCTTCTGGCAAAATGAAATTTTTGACTCTATACAGTCTTGTCCTTAAAGTGATACGTGCAGCTGAGGTCAAGCAGAGTATATCATGGCTTTTTAAATGCCCCGTGTTTATTTTGTGTCTGTTCTGTTATAATTAAAGCTCACTTAACTCACAATTTTCATAAATTACTATTAAAACAGTATTGCATCTAGGGAATGGGTAGAGAATATTAAGGACTGTTGTACTGATAAGCACTGGCATTATCGGTTCTGATTTTGGTACTGTAGAGATTATGATGCCTTTTTTGATTCTTTCCCAATCCAAAAGAGAGTTCCCCCTTTCTCAGACAGTGTGGGAGGGGCAGGGAAAGCTGCAGCACATACAGAGGGTCCTTCCTGTTGGTGACAAAGGCAGCAAGATTTGCTTTAAATTTCACTAGATTCATGCTGACAATGCTCGTTTCCCGAAGTCCAAGATTTTTGCATGCGAGGGTGGAAATGTGCAGTCTGTCAAAACATCTAGTGAGAGTGTAGTTTCTGAATTCCAAGCCCATTCCTAATTTGCCCTCACCCTTTGGTATGTTATGTAAACTAGCATCTTATGCCCAGACGTGCGTGTTAGTGTTAAAATAATTGATCCAATAGTGCAATTAGTAAGAGTAGTAATGTCACCTATTCGTTTTTGTAATCTTATCTTACTAAACTGTTTCCCACGATTAAATGAATGTCATCAAGCAATATTGAAAATGCATGCTCCGCATACAGAACGCCAAGTAAACGCAAATCAAGCGCTCCCTAAATCAGTCCCTGCCCATGTGCTTACATGTGCCAATCACAGCTGTTCCCTTAACCACTTGGAAGTATCCAGGGCCCTTTTCCAGGAAGCAGGTTTAGTTAACAACTCTGAATTTAACCCTGAGATCAGGAAAACTCCAGATCTTCCGTTCCAGAAGGAGTTAACTTTAACTCTGATGGCCACGCCCGCTAGCTAACTGTGATGATAGCAATCCGTTCCAGTAGCTAACAGCTGAAATTCTCAGCCCGCTGGGTGATCAACTGCTAGCTAGAACCCTGAACTCCTAAAACATCTCTGCTCTGGCTGTAATCAGTCATCTATCAGTGAAGGAGCAAATTCTAAATGGTTAAACTGTGGAACAAAGCAGAGTTTTTCTCTAAATCTCATTAAGCATTTTTATCCAGCAATGGCAGAGCTAATGAAATTATCTCTAGTTCTCTATCTATAGTTGTTACATTCCATCATTGCCTTAATTTTTTTACTGAACAATTTTTGGAATAACAAAATGATGAACTGCTGCAAAAACTGTTTTTATTTAATAAAAAAAAATTACCTGCGGGCAAATCTGCCTGGAGTCAATTGCTGTCTAAGTAACTAACATCACAGGTTCGTCATGTCTGGTCTGTTTCTCCAGTTTTTTTATCATCACTTTCTGTCACCTACATTTTGTTCCTGTCAGGTGACAGCGGAATAATTAGATTTAAAAATCCAAAGTAAAATTAGGATCACAGCTTCAACTAATGAAAATTCAAGTTGGCTAAACAATGACAGCAGACATAAAAAAAAATATATATATATATAATGGTCAGCCCTGACATGTTCACTAAATTAAAATGGAGGCTCTGCTCTTAATTTACTCATTGCCATGGTTTCTTTCCCTACTCACATACCTACTCAGGGTGAACATACTCAGAGTTGATTGAATACTCTGATCAGCCTTTTTGGAACGGGAAACTCAGAGTTGCCAAACTCAGGGTTTATGGAATAGGGCCCTGGACTAGTCTAGATGAGTAACAAAGCGTTGAAAGACAGTTATACAAAAAAACAAGGTGAATAGCTTGTCCCTTGAAGTGGACCATCCTTTGCTGTTTGGAAATACTTAGGATTTAGCGCAGGGGATGTTAACCAAGAAGAAATCATATGCAAAGAATGCTGCAGAGTTGTGTGTGCACCAATGCAACTGACTT
The DNA here is from genome assembly GCA_034780415.1 of Cichlasoma orientale. Classification (NCBI taxonomy): domain Eukaryota; kingdom Metazoa; phylum Chordata; class Actinopteri; order Cichliformes; family Cichlidae; genus Cichlasoma; species Cichlasoma orientale. Next base: position 1,023,147 of record JAVDPK010000858.1, on the reverse strand, counting down.
ATTCAGCTGCCTGAAAATGCACCACAGATTGCAGGATAATTAATGAATGATGGCCAAGAAAAACAATGCAATGGTTACTAACGTGAATTGTCCCTCATCGACTCAGTCATCCATGAGAGCGAGGCTGTGCAGCGCGTCTGTATGTCCATGTAGCTCACAAAGACACACTGAAATCACCAACTCAGTCGCATTGCATTTGACCATTTTGTGCAAATTTGTTTGATTAATGCTGAGTAGAAAAGGCGTCAGGAAAATGGTCTGCATACAGGTCAAAAGATGTTTCTAAAGTGCCGATATCTGCACACAGCTGTTGAGTACTTTCCTATGAGTTTCATTCAATGAATGGACTCAGCAGTACCCTGTTGATTAAATTTTAAGTTCAGATTTTTTTTTTTCTTTCTTATAAGATGTGTACTGAATTTAAGTGAATAAGAAGGAACTTTTTATTTTGATCTAAAGATTTATACATTAGTGGGAATGCCACACTGCATGAATGTGATAGCAGTGTTTTTCTGTAATAAATATTTTGGTTGCTAAAATGAGTGAATTGTGTAAAATAATCAAACTCAATATATAATAAATAATTTTGCTAATACTTTTGGCTGTAATTGTGCAGCCCCACTAAATGGGATAACACTTTTTTTAAAAGTGGAAATGTAACCTATTATCTATTATCACGTTAAAAAACAACAACAAAAACACAATAGATCAGCTGTCGTCTTGTAAAAATAAATTCTAAAACATCCATGCACTCAGTAGGTAAGTAGTAGGTCGAGTTTGAATTTGTCCTTTTGTAATTCCTTTGGATGGCATAATCATTGTGGCATTAGCCTAATTACATGTCAATGGAATATTAATAACATTTTACATGGCCCAAAGTCTCAGTGAGAGGTACTGCTGGGAGTTGTTTTGTATGATTAGCACAGTGAATTGAGAGTTTCGTCAATTAAATTAAAATTAAAAGCATTCGTGATATGTTGGATATGGCTGGAGTCTATTATGGAACACTATTTTTTTTTTTCATTCCCCAAAAATATTAATTCTAGCTACTTGAGATATTTTGACAGCCATGCCATCAATTGTTATCACTGTTCTGTACAAGACCTTGATATTCCCAGTGAGCTTACTATAATCAGTGCTTGAGCATATGGTCCTCATGTATAGCCATTCATCTCACTAATAAAAGCTGTGTTTCTGACCTGGAGGAAAAAGACTAGAATGTAACCAACCTACCCCATAACAGCTTGTGTCTGTCTGGAGCTATATGCTAATCATACAGTCATAATTGACAGTGAATCGAGGAACGTTTACCAGCACTACAGAGGATGCTTTATTCACAGATTCACCGGAACAATGCGGTGCTTAGTTGTTCCTTTACTGCCTAACAGATCCTTTTTTTTTCTTTTTCATTTTTACCATCAGAAACACAAATCCAGCCGGTGGAGACTGTGGAAGTGGTGACCACTGAGGTGCCAGAGGACGACAAGCCCTCTTCCCCTCTGGCCCAGAGCCCTCTAGCTGAGAATTCAGCAGGACCATCTGTCCCAGCGAGTATAGAAGTCAAAAGCAGGTTAAAAAAAAAATTTTTTTTTAAACTTTCCCAGAATTGTTGTTTTTGAGAAATGAAGAACTGTGTGAGAAAGACTCTGTGTGCATGTTTTTTTTCCTTTTTAAATTGTGCTTTTATGAATGTATACATATGTAAGCACCAGTCTAAGAGTGTGACTATTTGGCTTGCTGTGTACACATGCATGGATGGATTAAATGGGAGTCATCAGCAGGTAGAAGCAGCGCTTTCTTCCCAGGTGCCGCTTTGTTAAAGGTTGTAATCAGTCTTCAGGCCTGTCTGTTCGATCAATGTTGGTGATGGAAAGCAGATCAGAAGCCTCTCCTGGGATCTTATTAACAGTACCATCTCATCACTTAATGTGATAAATATTTGCTGCTCACTCTATTTCTCAACTTTCCAGCTATTGGCTACTGTTCTGCTTCTTTTCTGTTTACCACTTGGTCTCCAAGATGGCTTTCTCACATGGAATCTGGATTATTAACACATCCAAATATATAACTGAACTTGCCTACCTACTATTTCTTTCACAATTACAGGGTCTGTGTACAAAACAGCCTGGCCTGCTACTTGAATACATTATAATGCTTTTTTGTTTTTTTTAAACAAATTATGTGCTTATAACTGTGTGTGCAGACAGTGTGACTGCTTTGCTTTGTGAGCTTTTATGTATGCCGCAGCTCACACAGTCCCATTGCCAGAAGAAGGAGGCCTTAATTCATGGTGACATGCATGGCACTGTATTAAGTCACAGAAGGTATATATAATTAAACACCCCCCTACCACCCATTTTCTTTGTTTCAGTGAGCGTCTCTGTGCCTTCTGTTACTGCGGTGGCCGTAGTCTTCTGGGTCAAGGGGATCTACAAGTATTCACCGTCACATCTCAGCTTGAAGCACTCTTCAGCCACAAGGCTGACGGGAGCTCAACAGGCGATGGCAGCGATGGTGATAAAACTGCTCTGCCAAAAATGGCCGAAGAGACCACCTCAGGACAGAAGGAAAAGAAGACGTAAGTAGGCCTGGCCAACACTGTTGTCACAAATAGTTTGACTGGCTGTGTTGGTCAGGAGAGGAAAGCGATCTGCAATGCTTCGCAGTCATGAGTTAATGAGCTGCAAGAAATCAAAATTTGTTAACAGCCTCACTTTATTGTTCTTTTTTTGTCCTTGGCTCCTACACACCGATTTCACTGTGAAATCTTTTGTGAAAACTGTTACTCTTACGAAAAAGGATTTAAAAAATTTTTCTTTGAATTTAGTTTATTATCCTGGTAAAAGGCAGCAGCAGCGGCGGTGGTTAATATGGTCACAGCTAACATACACACGCAACTGTCAGGAAAAGGTTGCACAAGAGCCTTGTGTTTGTAAGCACACACACATGCAAATCGTTCTAATAAAAGACCCTCCCTGCACTCTTTTGGACAACTGCCTGATTTGTTTTGGTCCTTTGAAACCAGTTGGTTGTCTCTCTAGGTTCCCAGTACTGTAATGGCCAGTGAGAGCATTATGGGTCTGGCAGCAGGCCAAGCCAACCAATAGCTGGTATGCTGTTTGTGTGATTGGTCATTGAGCCCAGGCCTTAGTTGTGCCACATGGAGGCTGATGATGGAGCCCACGGGAGAAGGAAATTATATATTATTGAGACTGAAAAAAAAAATAGATGATGGGAGAATATCATTTCATAATTGCTAATAAAACTGTAAGCAATAGGTTCCCATCATGTTATTAGAAACCTTTTCTTGATTTTGGCTGTTTTTTTGTTTTTTTCTGGAACATAGGTCTCCTTTAAATGTTAATGCTCCCCCTTCACATATTCTACATGCTATGCTGCTCACTAGTTGAAGCCAGGGACTTGGGAGAAACGCATCCCTTTTAACAGATTTTATGAGACAGAACAGCCAGCCTCTTGTGCACACGCTAAACAAGATGGCCCTCCTTCCCTTCCTCCTCCTCCTCCTCCTCTTCCTCCACCCCACCTCCCCCACAGCTTTTTACTTGGACTGACATTTTTCCCCCTGCTCATTCTGTCTTGATTTCTTTGCTTTTGTAAAAACTGCACATCCTCTACCTTTATGTCTCTGTCCTCGATTTATTCCTAAGTTGTTTCAGGCTGTCCTTCTCCCGCATAGCACATTTTTTTGAAGCTGTTCTCTACATAAAGAAAATCTCTGCTGAGATGCCTTTTTGCAAACCTTTTTCTTTGTTCCAGTGGGTCTGAAGGCTGCGAAGATGAACCAGACCCAGCCAGTCGATTTTGGGATGAGCTTTCTCGTGTCGGCCTTCCACAAGATCTCAACGTCCAGTCTCTCTTCGAGTCAGGTATGTCTAAAGGGCTAAAGCTTTTTCTGCAATAATTGTTTGCACTCTTAATGCAGTTAACAAGTGTACATGCATTATATATTAATATTGAATTGATCTCATTTTTGAAATCCAGTTATTTGTTATCGCATCTGTCATGTCTTAAAATTTTAGGGCAGTGCTGGGCACATCAGAGTTGTGCCTTGTGGTCCGACGGTGTTTGTGAGGGCGAGGGACAATCTCTGCTTAATGTGGACAGAGCCATTGACTCAGGGAGCACAAAGGTGAGTCAAGTGAGAACATCCATGGACTAATGGGTGTTAACACCATCTTAATGTGTTGGGGCAGCAGGGGAGGGACTGATTCAGTGAAACACAGCAAAGCTGATGGATCAGACTAGCTGGTAAAGGTCGGTCTGGCAGCGTGGATCTCTCAGCTGTGAAATGGAAAAGGTCACACCACTCATCAGGGCTGAGCTCTCATGGCAGCTTGGGTCCTAGCGGTAGAAGTGGTACTGCTTAAAGGGCTCTGATCCTTTTTTCGCTGCCCATCGTGTGTGTGCGACCCATTAGCAATACTCCCACTTGATCTCCAAGTGGTTACTAGTACACACTCATCGAGCTCAGACAAATGGGAATGGGTGAGGTTCTTCTAGCGTGATCAGCAGGTAGCTAAAATGGGGCTTTAAATAGGTGTCCTAATCCTGAGCTCAGAATCCAGATAAATAGTTTCTCAAAGATACTAAAGCTAAAACAGTTCAGAAAGAAGGAATGATGTGCTGCCTGGATCTGATGGTTGATCTGACAGGTGTTCTTTGATGGGGCAGGTGGAAGTACAAGACCAAAAAAAAAAAAAAATCTAGCAGTAAACTCCCTTTTGTGATTTCTTTTTTTTCTCCTTCTTAAGTAAAATCAGGCATTTATCATTTGTAGGAAGTCCCTTCATTATTTTTGTTAGTGTTCATTCAATATATTTTGGTTGCAGAAAAAGAACATTTTAGGCATATTTTAAGATCTCTCTTTCTCGTCACAGCACTGTGCATACTGTAAGCGCCTTGGAGCATCCATTAAGTGCTGTGCTGAAGGATGTGCTCAACTCTATCATTACCCCTGTGCGGGGGCAGCTGGGACTTTTCAGGATATCAGAAGTCTCGCACTCTTATGCCCAGAACACATTGAATTGGCCACTCACAAATGTAAGTTTAGAAAAATTTGATGTAAATAATGCAGATAAAAAAAAGACTAAATTGCATTGTATAAACTGTTCCTGTCTGTTCTTTTCATTCAACTGTTCACAGTTGTAGATGATATAAATTGCGTACTATGCGATAGCCCAGGGGATCTACTGGACCAGCTCTTTTGCACCAGTTGTGGTCTGCATTACCATGGGATGTGCCTGGACATGGCTGTGACCCCTCTAAGGAGGGCAGGTTGGCAGTGCCCCGAGTGCAAAGTCTGCCAGACGTGCAAGTGAGTCACTTTCTCTCCCCTCTAAATAAAAGTTCTCAATACTTCACGCTCAGTGTTTTTGTCCTTTTCGTTTACTTTTTCCTTAATTTCTGCAAAGCTACCAGGCTTCATGCTTACTGCATGTTTGTTTATACCTCTGTGGTTTGTGAGGAGCTGACTGGACGTTGTACCCTGAAGCTCAGTCTTATAACCTCTGACCTTATTTAAACAGCACAAGAGCTCTGGTTGCAATCTGGCCTGTTTGCCTGGGGTAACCACTGTCCATTGAGTATTAAATACTGCATTTAGATAGAGACCCCACTACCATCCTGTAACTGCAGATTATATTTTGCAAGATATGTAGGGGTTTTTGATTCATTTTTAGATAGTCTCATTCCTTTTTAAGATCTCTTTTTACTGAAGCCAGTTCTTTGGTATTATGACCAATGCTACAGTTGGAGATGTAGCAACTGAGTCAAGCAAAGTCAGGCAGAGCGTAAATGACTAAATTAGCAACGACACATAAAAGTATTTCCAGTGTTAAACTTTTAAAAAAGATAATATCTTAAGACTCTGCCGCTTGTTGGATTATGTCTAGACTGAGTACTAATATATACACAGTTTAGCACTTGTAATGTTCAGAAGATGCACCGATCAAATAGCCAGTGACTGTAAATAACCATTTTCTGATCAGCCATGACTGGTGGCAGCTGGATTCTAATTCACTTTCTTCGTTGATCTAATTGGCCTGCTCTGCAGCCTGATGGGTCACTGCAATTCATACAACTGTAAACAACTGTTTGTTGTGTTTTTGGTTTCACTCCATCGCAGTATGCTGTGAAAATTATGATAAGCAGCGGACACTGGTTTATGCAAATAATCTTCCATAAAACAAATTGATCATATAATGTGCTATAATTCTAGCCTAGCTTCCTCACAGTGTTAACACAGTAAGTCTGTATTCTGCCAATGTAGCCATGTTCTTGTTTTCATAGCACAGAGTTTTATAGGCCCATTTTGAAGTCTTTATTAGCCCCAACTCCAACATGATGTTCCTAGTTCATTTGGTATTGGTTGACGTATAGGAAGAAGTTAAACATGGAAATACAGAAGCCCAAAGGCGTAATTAGTGACCCAGACTTAAAATATTTTAGATAAAGTTGAATATACTGCATTTTATTTATACTTAGATTTTATTCATACAAAAAAACAAAACAGACTTGGCTAGTAACTGTTTTTTGGCAATTGTTTGAGAGTGATAGAAGGTCCTGTAAAACCAGCGCAAACACTTACAGACCTTAAGTGAAGAAAGTAAGGCAGCATAAAATTATATAATTAAAAATGGTATTGTCCCACCCTGTAGCTTATTAAAAATGTATTCATTCACCAAAAAAATAAATAACTAAATAAACCCCATTCTGAAATTTTTTTCTTTTTCTATCTTTGTAGGAATCCAGGAGAGGACACTAAAATGCTGGTGTGTGACATGTGTGACAAAGGCTACCATACCTTCTGTCTGCAACCTGCTATAGACTCTCTTCCCACCAATGGATGGAGATGTCAGGTAGGAGAGAACTGATGGAAATTGTTGATAACTTTTTAAATATTGATTTAACAAAAAAAGATAAAGAATACTATCTTGTAAGTAAAACTATTTACACTATTTTAAAGTGTTCAGGATCACTGGATTGCCTTCAGATGTGTGCACGATACAATATGAAAAAATATGTAAGATGTGATAGTTGGACCTCGCACAGAGAATATGACACCCATGAGAATATGACTTTTTGATGGTTTGTATTTGTGCTTTCTGTGGTTACGAATGACTCAGATCGGCTGATCTTTTAGAGGCTTCAGTTCAGTCTCGGTGCTGAAAGATAACTCTGTCTGTGCGCGTGTGTGTGCGTGCGCGCGCGCATTCATGCAGAAATGGTGTGTTTGCCACTCAGCTGGCTGGTTAACACCACCTAATATTTCTTTTTGCAGCAGCAGTTGGAGTAGGGCATAGCAATAGAGGCAGCAGGTGATGAAAGGTCTTTACACTTGGCTTCTCTGGTTGACTCAGCACAGGGGCATTTCACCCACACACACACATCCTTGGCGCTTGCTTCTCTGGAGCACCTGCCCATAGCCGATGTCCCCACTCATATGGTGGTTTTGTTTTGAGTGTTGTCGTCTCAACTTAACTAGAAATCAATGAAAAATGAGTCATTGTTCTAGTTTCAGTGTTTTGTGAAGTTCCTGTGATGTGGCTTTAAGTATGAACTCTAGAATCGTTGACTGTACCATAGGAAAAAAGCTTACGCGAACTCAGTGACTTGTTAGCCAAGTGAGCCGCTAAGTTAAAGCAAGTGCCGGCAGTCTTTTTAAGTGCAAGCTTTAATGACTTTGTCTTATGGAAAATAACACTCACTATGTTGAATCTCATCTTTCAGGGAGTAAAAAATTGGATGTGAATATATTACTGCAGAAATTCTATACGTGTTGGCATATGTTGAATATGCATTACAATGTATCTCCAGTAAGACGAGATGGGTGGATAAAACCAGCAGAGGTGTGATGATTTTGTTGGAATTTAAATCGTCTTTCTTCACGTCCTGTTATAAATGAACAGCGACACTCAGGAGACACACTAGTGAAATGGAAGCCAAATCACCTCCTTTTTTTGTTGTTGTTTTTGTAACTCCAACACAACTCTGTTTTCTGGTACATGTTTAGTGTGGATATTTCCTCAAAATTACTGGCTGCTATTTATTTGCTCCAGCCACTCTGTTGCTGTCACTCACAAAGGTGTTCTCAACAACACCGTTCCACTGACTTTCGACAAGGATTCAAACTTTAATCATATTTTTCAGTATAGTAATCAATGAATCTGTTACCTGTTTGACAAAATCTATACATTTTCCTGTTATTTTTGACCATTTCATAAACAGAAATGTCTCAGTAGATTAAAACATTTACCAAAACTGATTTAAAAAAAAAAAAAAAAAAATTCAAACAATACTGATGATTTTACAGCCTCTTTTGAGAGATGCAGAAAAACGTGTTTTGTTCTGGAAAAGCCGTGTGTGTGTGTGTGTGTGTGTGTGTGTGTGTGTGTGTGTGTGTGTGTGTGTGTGTGTGTGTGTGTGTGTG
>JAVDPK010000858.1:997925-1009342 GCA_034780415.1 Cichlasoma orientale | reverse complement strand
TAAAACTAAATTTAATTTTCGTCAAAAGACTATGACTAAAACTAAATCAAAATTTGCTGTCAAAATTAACACTGGTGTGACCATTGTGCATTTCCATCTTCAGAAACAAAACCAGCAGTAAGAGCCCAGCTTACATCTACTGAGAGTCCTGCGTCTTCGGTGACTTTGAGCCAGGAGTCTATTGCAGCCCAACACACTATGGAGGGAGTACAGACACAGGACACCACATTACAAATCAAACCAGCAAATACTGAGGCCTGCCCTGAGCAGGGCATGGCCAACCCCAGCACAAAGGATTTTAAGGCCATCATCTCAACCACCAAAGAACCAGGTACTGCATCAGTACCCTTCACGGACCAACCAATGGTAGTCTCACTACCCCAGCCTTCAAGTATGGATGTAGTCAGGGGTTCTTTCCTGGAAACTAATCCAAAAGAACTTAACAGTGACAGGAGAGAGGGTATTTTTCACAGAAACCTGGCAGAGACTGTTAAGCCCTCCGCTTCTACATCAGAAGACATGGACACTACACCGGAGAAGCCAAGTCTGTCATTTCCCAGCTTGTCTTTAGAGGAGAAACCCCTTAAAACATCTGTGGAAAGGTTAGCTGAAATGGTTTCTTCTCCTTCCCACTCCTCCCCTCTGGCCCGAGGGGCATCCCCCAGAGAACTAACCCAGACCCAGATTCTAACGTCACTGAGTGACCACAGCAGTGTAATGCCCACCACCACCCTCATAGCATTCACCCCCAAAATTGGGATGGGAAAGCCAGCCATCACCAAGAGGAAGTTTTCTCCTGGGAGGCCACGAGTGAAACAGGTAGGAACCTGGACATCATGTCACAGTGACGGTTGATTTGTCTTCTGTCGCTGTCTGGCTGATTCTTTGGTGTTTCCTGTCCCACTAATAAACCTAATCAGTGTAGGTTAAGAACTGGTGCTTGTGTCTTGTGTACTTCTAAATCTATGTGGGTCGGTGTGCGTGTGTCCTGTGGGTTTGGCTTTATGAAATTTGTTTGTTTGGTTTTTTTGGGGGTCGAAAGAGCTGAAGAAAGTTGTGTGGTTTGACATGTTTTTCAGTGCTATTATAGCAGAAAGACAGCAGAGTGAATGATGCTCTCTCTGCTCCTTGCACTCTCTTCACATGATTGAGCACCATAAGATTAGTCACATTGTCTATGTAGATCTGAGTTGAGTATTATTTTCTGTAGGAGTTGTAATTTTTATTTTTTTTTTTAATAGCTAAATCACCTTTTCCTGACAGCCCTCACTGTGTTCCACCTTTAACATTGCTATCACTTTCTCTGTTCATCTCATGTCCATGTTACAAACGTGTCGTTGTGTCCAATTGAGGACGAGCATTCATCAAATCACAATTTGCAGTGACCATTGCCATTATAGCATCCTATTTATCTCCATATTATACCATGAGTGACAGTGAGTGAAAAAAAAACCCTAAACATTTAATCGCATAATGTTAGTGTTTAGATACTATAACTAAATGCAGACTCTCAACAAAATGAATTACTGTAATACATTGTCAATGATGCCAGTGAGGGCAGACTAACTCAGTTGGCATTATGTTTCTTTTTACATACATCCCATTTCTAAAATCAACATTATGATTCAAACTAATTTGTTACACAGGGCCAGGGGAAATCTCTTCCAAAAATTTGATTGCTTCTCTTCTTTAGCATGCTTTTTTCTGATGCGCTCATCCACTGACGTACTGACACAGTGCCCCTGTTTTGTCAACATGCCAAACGTACTCTGTTGTCATGGCAAGAGGTATAGCAGGGCCATGTTTCCTGCTTCATGGTGCCATGATACCCCTGGCAAATTCTGCTGTTTGAAAAGCAACTAACACAAAGATTCTTCTTAAGCTCATGTGCATGAAAGGATTGGCTTTAACAGAGAATGCAACCTAATAACTCAACCTCTTTCTACTTTGGCATATCAGATGCCCTCTTGTACCTCTGCACAGTTGGGTGTGTATTGAGTGATTCCCAAATGGCTACATTAGGAGCTCACTACATTTCTCTAACATCTTTCTTTGTATGTTTTGTTTCTTTGCTGGCTTGGTTTTTAAGTTGCTGCATTTTTTTTGTTTGTTTTTTGTCGCCCTTCTCCCTCTCTCCCTCTCACTCTCTCACCCTCTCACCCACCCCTCCTTACCTTAGGGTGCATGGAGTCCCCATAGCAGTGTGAGCTCACCCTTGTCCTGGTCACCAGACCAGCCAGAGGGTTGGGACGTCCTAAAGACCAGGCAGTCCTCTGGCAGTCCCGGCTGGAGCATCAGAGTGGTAAATACCATGGCTCGCCAGAGACGGCAGTGCAGCAGCTGCCCTCTGTTTGCCAAAGTGACGCACACTCCCTGAGTGTTCCTGAATGTCACTAATGTGTACTGAAGCCAACAACAACAATTACCGTAAACTTAAAGTGAGAGTAGTAGTTACTGACTAAGCTAATGATGTTTTTGGGGTGGAAGTGTAATATAACTCTGTATGAACAAGGGATTTTTGTGGGTTTTCAGATTTGAATGGAGTTTTCAGCAGTATGGTGTAGTGCTGAATAGGATTTTATTTCATTTTTTAACATGCTGCCATTCTGGTACCTAGCTGAAATGCATGATGTGCAGTAATGTGCAAAAGTCTTAAGCCACCTTTCTTTTCTTTTCTTTGCATTTTGCTTCCAAGGAGCCAGACTTTCTAGTATTTGGGAGGGGTTTTTTTTTTTTTTTTTTTTTGTTTTAAAGTGGTCTTAAGCAATAGTTCTCCAGGCATTCTCTTTGAAGGTTTTTCTTTGGACGTTTACTGTTTGTTTGTTTTTTGTAAATATACTCATTTTCAGTACAGTCCTTGTACTTGATCATTTTTATAGTAATATTTTTAAGCCACTTAACACTGACCTATGAATCATTCATAAAAAGGCACCTAACCAGAGTTGTTTTCACAACAGACATTTTAGCAAAGAACCAAATTTAAATTGCGTCTTTAGACACTTTGTTATGAGCAGCCTGTTTTTTTTTTCTTATTTCCTTAGTTGAATCTATGAAAATGTTTAAAGATGACAGTGTGACAGGCATATTTTCAAACCAGCAAGGTGATTCCCGAAGAGCTTTTAGCCGTTAGTATGGTATGAACTGTACCCTTCAGAAAATGTGAGGAAACTGATCAAGTGGAGAACAAAAACAAAGCTGCAAGCCTAAAGAAGTATCCATAGCAGATGAAAAGTATCTGATAGTCATGTCCGTAAGAAATAAGAAAAAATCCAGCAAAGACTTAACACAGGACCTGAGAGATGCATCTGGGCCTTTAGTTGGTCCATCTACTGTTCACCATTCTTCAGGATGGGAAACGGGGACAAAAGGCTGAGGTATACCAAATTACACAAAAGCTGCACTGAAAATCAGTGGCAACGGGTCTTATGGACCTGAAATTTTTGGTTCCAATCATCACAATCAAAAAATTGTCACTATGTATGGAGGAGGTCAGGAGAGAGGGCTACAGCAGAGAGTATCTACAGCAATCTGTAAAACACGGTGGAGGCTCTGTTATGCTTGGAGCTGCATTTCAGTCATTGTTGTTGGGGATCTTATCAAAACAATTGATGGAATTACTAATGTAGAAACATAGGTCAGATTTTGATCCACCATCCAGTACCATTTGGAAAATATATGACTGACAGTGGCTTCATTTTTAATCTTGACAATCACATAAACACACTGTCAGTGCAGTAAAAGCATACCTGGGTAGAAAAACACACAGTGGAACACAATCAATCATGGATTGGCTCCCCCAGAGTCCAGACCTCAACATTATTGAAGCAGTGTGGGATCGTCTTAAAAAACAAAAGGCAGCCGACATCCAAAGAAAAGCTTTGAACGTCCTTCAAGAAAGCTGGAGAACTATTCCTGAAGACTACTTAAAGAAATTTTAAGAAAACTGCCTAAGAGAGTTCAGGCTGTGGTGAAGGCAGTCACATCAAATATTGACTTTCTTTCAAGCTGGTTAGAATTGTACAAACTCTGTTTTTGCCTTATACGCTGTATTTCTGTGCATGTTTGCAGATTTAAATAAATCACCAATTTCCTAGTAAAATATAAAGAAGTGAGGGGTGGCTCCAGACTTTTTCACAGTACTGTAGCTCTCAATATTGTGCCACCTATAATGTTTGCTGCTGTGAGAAGTGCTGCGCAGAACGAGGATCCCTATTAGCTGAGCACATCGATTAACACACAGGACAAACACAAAAAAAGGAGATGCACTACAAGAATTTAAGCTCACAAAAGAAGCCGTGTGTACTGGTGTGGTTTTTCTGGTTGCGTTGCTTCTGTATAGTTTGCTTTCTGTGGATTACTTGAATCTAGAACAGGTAGATACTCTGCACACAGCAACAGGCAGCTAACCACGTGAAGTGAAGGTAAAGGATTACTCAAGGGTTTGTATTTGCCAGCAGCTGCATAATCCTAGGTGGAGGGGGTAAAAAAACAAATGCATTTGGTTTCAAAGCTGAAGACAAACATTTGAAATGGATATAGATTTGCAGAATACAAAGGGAGAAAAAGAGTGAAATCTTGGTTAAAACAATTTAGAGTAATAATGCATAACTTTGAAAGAATTATTTATGCTGTTAAATGACAAATGAGTTGTATTTTTTTAACTGTATACCACCAAAAACCCTATTACTATTAATGTAACTGGGCATTCTTGTTCTTGTAGTTAGCAGATCATATTGTATGGAGTACAGTGCTAGTTTGCCTTTGAAACGCTACTTGGATGAACCATTTGTTTATTGACATCCACCAAAAGCTAACTTCATCCAATCGGTTCAACAAACTGTAGGGCATAGAGCTTGGCAAAGAAGAAAAAGCAGCTGCAGAGTTTTGCAAGTTGGCGTTCAGTGTTTCCCATGTCGAGATTTTACTTGTTTGGGCCGGCCAGGTATATTACACCCACCAGCGAATATTCGCCATCCCTCCAGCACCACCTGCTCTCACATTACTTGTGGACGATCCTCTCGCTCTCATTTTGATGTTTAATTGCTAGTAACTTCCTACTTGCTGGCTTACCGGCCAAGCTACTGTTTTGGTGGTCCTCGAATCATAGTTTCTTCCCAAGGAAGGATCTATGGTTGGACATATTCACCTATCCACCATCTTGGACTACAGCTAGTAATGGTGGTCCTTCTGTTTGGGTAATCCACTGCAAGCTGAAGGGTTCATGTGCCACTACGCTGAGCTCACCGAGGCCGCAGAGCAGAACGAGCTGCCATTAGACAAGTCTCGCCATCTCTGTAAAGAACAAACGAGACATGTGCAGGCTGTGATTTGAAAAATAAAAAACTTGGCAAATGAACCATCTGCCTCATATTATGCCTAAAAATCCAGTTAGCTGTGACCTTATTGGTCAGCTGTTCCTTCACTGGAGACTGATTGGTTTGAACCAACTGTGCAGTCACATAGCTTGAAGCCAGTCAAGATGGATTCTCTTGTGACTGTGATCATGATCTTATGTGAATCCAGCTGCCTCGCACCTGCCTTTGTGGCACAGTAGCCTTAAATGTTACATTTACCCAAACAGAGTGCTGTGGGCAACACATTGAGACCACAAGGTGGTCACTACAGATAGAGCAGGGTTACACGATAGCTAAAGTAACATATTTTTAGATCACTGTATTTAAATTAATTTGTTAAAAAATAGCTATATAGACAATGTTTGGGGGAGCTGAATATCAGATCAGATAATGGGTTGATCCCTGCATTGAGTATTCCATTTTCTCCTTGTCAGCAGTGCACTAATGTGTTCTCTGTGTTTCACTTAAACCCATTCAAGTAGTTGTATTTATTAAAGTACATTTTTCCGCGGATTTTGACTCTGTGAGAAGTCTAAGGCAGTTTGTTGCTATGGTGACAGCCATTAGTCTTAGCAAAGCTGGGTGAGGGTTAATTTGTACTCTGAGGTAGGGGGTGTAGCACAGGTTAAATACCATCATGCCGTGCGACTGTTAGGAGGAATATTGAATAGGAGGGATCCGAGTTTGGGATCGGGGCCAAATGTGGGATTCTGGGGGAGGTGCTGAGAAGTTCAGTTAGATGTAAGTCTGACATTCGTGATTAGGCAGAGGCCTCCTGCCAGAAAGGTGCCAGAGGCAGAGTGAAACTTGCATTGCAAGAACAACAGCTTAGAGGCTTTTTTTTCACTCTGTCACATGCTGGTTGTCTGGCAGAAATTGAAGTGTACTTCTAAAATAACAGTAATTTCCATCAATTATCAAAATGTCAAGAACCAGGCTGAGTTTTTTTTCCTTCTTATTGAGCATTTGCATGATGATAAAATGTTACACATTTCTGAACTGTATTTTTAACTCTTAAAAAAAAATTGACAGTTCTTTTCAAAAGCCACCTTAAAGTAAAATATTAGTAACAGAATGCAATAAGGAAATTGCTCATCATGCAGGCCCCAGAGAATCATTACCTCTCTGGGCAGTGTAAAGATGTACATAATATGAGAGGGCAAAAGGCACCTTTAATTCTTTGTTTACTGAGCAATTGTGCATACAGGAATGAAACAAACTTTGAAGAAATGGAGCTTTCATCTGCCTGGTTTAGTTTCTAAAATGTGAATTCGTCATTATCAGGGCTTATGTTTTGGTCTTTCCTCTGCAGGGTCGTGGCTCAGGCTTTCCTGGGAGGAGGAGGCCAAGGGGAGCTGGTCTGTCAGGTAGAGCTGGACGTGGCAGGGCCAGAGGGAAGAATGGAGTGAGTCCCGGCATCAACCCTGGGGTGTGTGCTTAGATTTAGTTCTTTTTTTTTTTTTAATATTGCACAACATTAAAATTGGTGTTAGTTTTCCCTTCAACTATAGATACTGATATGAAATATTCCCAGCAGCATTATCATTGTCACACTTTGTTTATTTTGTGTTTGTTCTCCTCATGTGCAGGTCACCACAATAGAAAACCCGTACCCAATCAAGGAGGAAGAGGAGAATGCAATGCATAACACAGTGGTCATATTTTCCAGCAATGATAGTTTTACGCTAAAACAGGTGTGTTTTTATTTTATTTATGCTTACACTCAAGTGTTCAGACGGGTTTCATTTTGAATTTCAGGCCTTCCGAGTGGAGAAATTCATGGATTACTATTCAATCTGTGCTTAAAAAGATCTCTCCCACTGGAGATCATTAATTCCTGTGGAGATACTGCCAGCTGCCTGCAGGAAATGCAGTCAATTATATAACACAGGATCACACTGAAATTTGATTATTTCTTTCTTTCTCTACTCCAAATCATATCTGTGTGCTGACTTTTTTTCCCCCCTGTAAAATGAGTGATCACTGACAGTCTCTGCAAAATATTAATCAGGACTTTGGAGACAGTATGAACTGTAAGGGTTTGTATTGTCGGACAGAAACTTTTAGAGAATAACATAAAAACAAATAAGCAAATAGCTACTCTACCCTTACAACAACCATTACTGATGCTTGCATTCAGGCCTCTGAAGAG
This sequence comes from Cichlasoma orientale, assembly GCA_034780415.1. NCBI lineage: Eukaryota > Metazoa > Chordata > Actinopteri > Cichliformes > Cichlidae > Cichlasoma > Cichlasoma orientale. Next base: position 1,001,836 of record JAVDPK010000858.1, on the reverse strand, counting down.
AGGGGGGAAAAACAGTGCATAGCCCTGTGGCAATGATACTATGCATCAAGTAGAATGCTGAGTGGTTGAACAGGAAAGGGGATAACAGTGAAATTCAGTATGAAGGGGAAGAAGGTAGAAAAAACTAAAGATGGGGGGAAAATCCAGCTTGAAAAGCTCAGAAAATGGCTGCAGTGGACAGTTTACATTGTTTTTAACAGAGTTTCACTTCACTGCAGAAAAGCGTGTGTAAATATTTATATTTGCGCATCTATCTTCTGCACTGCAGTAGCTAAGCTAAAGGAACAACAACTACAAACAATAGCAAGAGTAGCCCAAATTACCAGTACACATATTTTGACGCTGCCCCCTGGTGACAGTAGACAGGTACAACATTAAAACGATATGGATATGGATAAGGATATATGCATCAGTGTAGATAAGATTGCTTCTTGCAGTGTTAGTGACAAGTAATAATAATGTATCCATGTGATGAGTAGACCTAAAAAGTTTGACAGTAGGCAGACTTTTCTGCAAACACAAAGCTTAACAGCTGCCTAAGTTATTTGTTTTAGTTTGTTTTGTTTTAAGAATAACAAAAGCAGAAGTGTGTTGGGGTTGTTCTCACCCTGGCTTTAAAATTTCGACCGGCTTGCTTTGCGAAGTGTGGAAACTCATGATGTCTTTCTTCCTTTTCAGGACATGTGCGTGGTGTGTGGGAGTTTTGGTCTTGGTGCAGAGGGCCGTCTTCTTGCCTGTGCTCAGTGCGGCCAATGCTACCATCCATTCTGTGTCGGCATTAAGGTACAGTATGTTGTTACTAAGGTTGTACATTAGAAATGGACTTCCGCAAACTGAACAGCATGCCACTGTCCCCTCTTTATTTCTCCCAGATCACTAAGGTGGTGCTAAGCAAAGGCTGGCGGTGTCTGGAGTGTACCGTGTGCGAGGCCTGCGGTCAGGCCACAGATCCCGGGCGCTTGCTGCTATGTGATGACTGTGACATCAGCTACCACACATACTGCCTGGACCCTCCACTGCAGAATGTTCCCAAGGAGAGCTGGAAGTGCAAGTGGTGAGGAACCTTATGATCATCTCACTCAAATTAGCTTCAGACAGGCAGCAATTTAAATTACTAAATTTTAGTTAATGTGAAAAGCAACATTAGCAATTGTTGTACTTGTGTAGCTCTGTTTAAAAATATTGTACTTTGCCAACTGTACGAAGACCCAAGAAGTGAGTATCTTATGGAAAGGGACCAAAACAAAGGAAATATTTTCACGTTTGCCTCATGGTGACAGTGTAGTGAGTAGGAAGGATTTTGCAGCACAGTTAATACTGTGTTATCCTCTTTGAAGTAACCTGAGTTAAATGACCTCTGTCCTTCCTGTCTCCTGCAGGTGTGTGTCCTGTACCCAGTGCGGTGCCACCACCCCAGGCCTAAGGTGTGAGTGGCAGAATAATTATACGCTGTGTGCTCCCTGTGCCAGCCTTTCAACATGCCCAGTTTGCCTGGTCGACTACAGCGAAGGCACAATCATCGTGCAGTGTCGCCAGTGTGACAGGTGTGTAGTTCTACTACAAACCTATCAGCTCTAAAGTATCATTCTCAGCTAATTTTCCAAATATAAATGGCTCTCATCAAAACCTGTACTTCTATCCGCAGATGGTTTCACGCGTCATGTCAGTCTCTCCACTCAGAGGAAGACATAGAAAAAGCTGCAGACAACAGCTTTGACTGCACAATGTGCCGAACTTTCAAGACCACTAAAGGTTTTGTTTTTGTTTTTGTTTTTCAGCAAGAGAATCAGCACACTTAATTATGACATTTGGTTCAGTCTCTTCTGTTTGTTTTAATGGCATCATTGTTGTGTTCTTGCAGTTGTGACCAAGACCAGAGACACCACTGAGCCACTACCAGTAACGCAGATTGTCTCAAAGGCTAAAGAAATCGGTAAGGTCACAGCTTCTTAGATGATGGATAACAGAAAAAATAATATATTTTTTTTCCCCCTCTAAATTGACAATTCAACCTCAGTTTATTGACTATATATGCACTCAAAATGTTTTGGTCTTTTCAGATCTATCAAGGACCTACACCCAGGATGGTGTTTGTTTGACAGAGTCAGGACTTTGCCAACTCCAGAGCTTATCTGCTCCAGCGTCACGGCGCAGGAAACCCAAACCAAAACTGAAGTTGAAGATCATTAACCAGAACAGCGTTGCAGTACTTCAGGCTCCGGTAGATCCTCTCTCAGAACACTGTCGTGATGAAGACATGGAGGACAACAGAGGTACGTGTCGTCACAGAAGCTTCTTTACATTTAGATGATTATCCAAGGGGGGCATACTTCCCTTTAGTATGGAAGTGTTTTGGCAGGAAAGTTTGGACATGTTCCCATGATAAATTTGCCTTTTAACACAAGAACCACCAGGGGGGTCGTTTTGATCCCTTGGCATTTTGAAAGTCATGTAACTGTTAAATTAAACCCCCATCATTTCATATATCATGACATTTCCTAAAATGTGATGATTCATCTTGTGGTGTATTTTGGGTTGTGTAGGAGGGGGAAAAAAGGAAAATCCGAGCGTGCATGCCTAGATTGGCTGAGGACGTCATTTTGATCACATAGAAATTGATGTAAAATAGCAGTTGTTTTGTGCTGTGTTGCCCAGCAACACATAGTACACACATTTTGATGTGAAGGCCGCAACAACATGAGCCAGAGCTAGCTAGATGTGATCGATGGATAAATTAAAAGATGAATAATTACTGCAGGGCTGAAGAGCTTGCAGATGGATGTTCAGAGCAGAGTGTGTGAACTGGATGCTCTCTGTGCAGAGCAGCAGGAAAACCACAGCTAAACTGAGCAGAGTCTAGAGTGTGGAGAACTAATCTGAGCAAATTGAGTGAAATTGTAGAGATGAGGAGGGCTGCAGTGTGGACAGTGGATGAGAGGGGAGGCTGCAGGGCCAATGCAGCTGAGACAGATGTGGACTTTGACTTTGACTGTTGTACTTTTACAAAAATTAATTTCTGAATTAATCATGTTTCCTTTTTTGTAACTAATTGTGAGGTAAAGGCGGCGCAGGCTCGAGTCCCGGCCTGTCACCGATTTGCCACGTGTCTTCCCCCCATTTTCTGTCTATCGTCACTTGATAGAAAGCCGTTGTGGCCAAAAAACGGGGAACAAAAACCAAACAAACTTTTCCATAGTCATCATCTATAGTAATCCCGTTATTTTGCATCCTTTGTTTGTTAGTGAATTCTTATATTTTAACTTTACAGTCTATAAATAAATAATCAAAATCATTTGTATCACTAATAAAACCCTTAAAACCCAATCTTAAATACTTATTTTGTAAAATCTAACTTTAGAAAAATTTGATGAAAGTCATCATCAATCATCACTTCTTCAAGAAATTACTTTGTTGCCATTACTGCTGCCGCCCCGGTGGTTCTAAGTTGTTTGGAATTCTGATGGTTCTAGTGTTAAAGCAGATGGGCTTGGCTTCTTATAACCAATATGGATCAATTAAAAAAAAAAAAAATGAAGAAGAAGAAACTGATCAACCCCAATTTCATCCAGATGAAGTTAGTAGGAACAGAACTGGTTTACACTTTATTTACATGTATTGAAATTCTCCCTTTTACTCAGAGTTAATAAAATGTTGTAACAGGACATTTAAGAAAGATTACAAAAAAGGGGAGATGGGTCCCACTGGAAATTACAGTCCGTAGTAAAGGGACTGGTGAGCTTAATTTCAATCAGGATAATGTCCTGCCACTGAGTGGAGTAGGGCTGGGCGATATGACTAAAAACTGTATCACGATATAAGTACTTCATATCGGTTGATATCGATAATTATTGAATTTTTTTTGACCTATTTAAAATAAGGACTAGGAGAAAAATATGCTACATTTAAACATT
>JAVDPK010000858.1:955070-974218 GCA_034780415.1 Cichlasoma orientale | reverse complement strand
TATATATATATATAATTTGTGTGTGTGCAGGTACAGAATGTATCTGCATAAGTATATATCCTTTGTGTGCTTTGTGTAAAAGCATGTGGAAGTCTGCTATCTGTGTCTTTCCTGGAGTATGATCAGACAAGGCGTTAAAAAGTGCAGCAGTTTTTCAAAATGCTTTTTGAATTCACTAGGGACCGAGATCAAACTGCAGGATGTCAAGACTGAGCCTTCTTCAATGTTCTTTGGCTCCCCTTTCGGCTCCATGTCTAATGATTCCAAACAAGGGATGGTTTCTGTAGCTATCACTCTGAGACCAAGTGCAGCTGAGGTAAGAATACTTACATTTACCGAGGTTAGACAAAAAATCTACTTTTTTTTTTCCTCCCAGTGCTGTCATTGTATATCATATCAAATATGTGCAGAATCTGGCCACATGGTGAGAGAGTTAATTATGGGAAGAGGATGTTTTTTGTTAATTACAATCTAATTTTAAGAAATTACAAAGTTATGTATTTAAAATTGTAGACAGGATGGGAGGTCATCTTTTCAACTAGACAACTTCTGCCGTTCCCTCCAAGTTAAAAATTTCATTTTGAGGTTAACTTGCTCTGATGTAGCTCTAAATTTGTATGTATTTATTTGTTTTACTTCTCAGAATATCACAGGTGTAGTGGCAACCATTTCAGACCTCCTGCGTGTGAAGATCCCCAGCAGCTATGAGGTCAGCAGTACTCCAGACAGGGGGCCCCTATCTATGGTCGGCGGTCAAAGGGTGGGCCCACATGGCATGGAGCCACGGCCTCCCATGCTCTTCAATGGACAAGGAGACAGTGGAGGGATGCATGGACCGCCAGGACAAATGATCAGACCCAGTGGAGCGCAGGGAATGATGCAGCAGCAGGCACATCATTTCCGTTTCCATCCCAACAGCCCAGGTAGGGAATAAAACTAAATTAAACAAGAGCATCTCTGATTCCCCCTGGTACAGTAATATAGCCTGTAATTGAAATGTCATGTTTGATTTAAGCTAAATATAATCACTCCCTGTAAAAAAAGCACAATTCAGCAATGCACTTTCGATATCTAACTGCTTCCCCTTATCATCCCCAGAAGCACTTATTTTTCTTAAGTTTTAATAACTGCCATTTTTTTGAGTATACCGTTATTTATATGGGCCTGAAGGTAGCATATAGCCCAGGTGTTTTTGTTCTGTAAAGGGTTGTTTTGTTTAGTCACAGTAAAGCACCATTCATCCATAGGTTATTATCAGAGAACATGTTTTGAAATTGATCTGATTTATGATTGAACTTTTCCTGTCTCAGGCACAGCTGGAGTTCGAGGACCTGACCACAGGACCCCTGGCAGCCCTGGATGTAAGCCTCAGTGGTGCTGCCACTGTAAGGTGGTGGTTCTGGGAAATGGAGTGCAGAAAGCCATCAAAGACCTCCCTGCTCACATGAAGGTACCGGATGTAATGGCTGCACGGTCGCATATCTTAAATGAAGCATGTAGAGGCTAAAAAATTTTAATCTATATAATAAGACTGAATGGACTGAGGATATAGTGATTCTTTATTTCTTACTCAGAGATCACAGCTGCGGCTAATTAATGACTGCTGATGGTCAGAAGTGATTTTTCACTCATTAATAAAAAGGCATATCTAAAGGGTTTACTGAAGTACAGCATATTTTAATATAGTGGCATGTGAAAGTTTGGCCCCTGGTTAAAATTTCTGTCACAAGAAAGTAAAAGATGAGCTTATTTCCAAAAGGCATTAAGTCAAAGATGACACATGGCTTTAATATTTTAACAAAGATTGCTTTTCTATATTTAGCAATTATTTTAAAGAAAGTTTAGACACCCTGCAGGTCGTTATCTGCTGTACCAAAACAGTTTCTCGGTTATCACCTTTTGAAACAGCTTAGATTCATACTTGGGGATTTTTATTTGTTCTTCCTGGAAAAGTCTGCGAGGTGTCTTTGGCTGTTTTGCATAAACAGCTCTTTGAGGTCCGCCTGAAGGTTTTGTGATTTGGGCACTGGCAGAGCCATGCCAAGACCCTCCACTGTGAATCTTGAGTCCTGCTGTAGAAGCCTTCTTCTTTTCATCCTTATGTTTTTGCATGCTGTACGATGTTTACATGTTGAATTGGCTGGTATTTAATTAAATCTATTTTTACCTCTACCAGCAAACTGTTACAAATGCAAATCCAGTAAAAGCCAAAACATGACTGATCAGACTCTGAACTTAGCGAAAACTCAGATTTTAACTACCTCAATAGAAGCTTGGACACAGTCAACGCCGGAAAAGGCTTGTGATGCAAAAATGAAAGTTTTAACTAAGTTATCTGAGAGCTCCAATCTTTAGCTCCTTTTCCTTTTTTCCTCTGTGAAATTGTACAAAACAAACACCTCATTCCTAATTCAGCTTCTTAAAACTTGGACTGATTTTTCTCATTAGGAATCTGAAGGCCGTTTCAAATCTGAAGACGACCTGGTCTTCTGCAGCCACAACTGCTTCCTTCTCTACTGCTCATCACCACCATTGCAATCCAGATCAGCCACAGAAACTAAGGTTTGTACTGCTGTAGCCTGTGCTGGGAAACCAGTGTCTAAAAAGCACACATTTTAAATTAAATTTTGTTTTTCTTCCCCGTGTTTTCTCAGGAATCTGTGTCCCTCCTCCCACCCTCTGAGCAAACGGAGAGCCTTTCTAAAATTCAGCACCAGTACAGTAACAACATGTCCTCGCTGGATGTCCATTGCCTGGCCCAGCTTCAACCAAAGCAGTCACCCCCTTCTACTCCTCCTATCCCCTTCCCTTCAGCAGGTGAGACACCCAAGACTGAAGCAAAATCCGATGCCCTCAAAGTGACAGTGAAACTAAAGTCGCGGCCAAGGTCCCACGATGGCTGGCACCAAGGAAAGAGACAGAAAGGACTCCGATGGAGGAAGTGGACTGTCCAGGTGGTGGTGCCAAGAGGGAATTCCCAGCTCCCAGATGAGGATAAGATTGATGAGCTCCTGAAGAAACTTGGAGCCTCCCTTCGCCCTCCAGCGTTACTCAAGGACCAGAGACGCTGTTGTTTCTGCCATCAGTTTGGAGATGGGATGACTGATGGTCCTGCTAGGCTGCTTAATCTAGATCTCGATGTGTGGGTTCATCTCAACTGCGCCCTGTGGTCAACTGAGGTATACGAGACTCAAGCTGGTGCCCTCATCAACGTGGAGCTCGCACTTCGCCGTGGCCAAACGATACGATGCGCCTACTGCCAGCAGACTGGAGCCACCAGCGGCTGCCATCGCCTGCGCTGCACCAACGTCTACCATTTCACCTGTGCGCTGCAAGCTCAGTGCACCTTCTTCAAGGACAAGACCATGCTCTGCCATGCCCACAGGCCCCGGGGAACAGCAGGACAAGCTCTGGAGCACGAGCTGCGATGCTTCGCTGTGTTCCGGCGTGTTTATGTCCAAAGAGACGAAGTGCGCCAAATTGCCACAGCTGTGCAGCAGCCTGAATTAGGTTATACCTTTCGGGTAGGCAGCCTGGTGCTGCATGCAATCGGCCAACTAACACCACTACAGATGGCATCTTTCCATTCCCCAACAGCCATCTTTCCAGTTGGTTATGAAGCTTGCCGCATTTACTGGAGCATGCGCCATGGCAATCGCCGTTGCCGCTACATCTGTTCAGTTGAAGATAGAGACAGGATACCAGAGTTTACCATCAGAGTCATCGAACAGGGCTATCACGACATGGTCCTGACTGACACCTCTGCTAAAGGTTTGCCCTCAGCAGTTCCTGGCACAAAAAAATGTTACTGTCTCTTTATGGCTGATGAAACCGTTTTGACCAGTGTATGTCCTTGTCTCATTATTAGGAGTGTGGGATAAGGTGCTCGGTCCCGTTGCTGAGAAAAGAGCTGAATCAGGCACTCTGAAGCTCTTTCCTGTTTACCTGAAAGGAGAGGATCTGTTTGGGCTCACAGTTCCTGCAGTTGCCAAGATCTCTGAATCGGTTTGTAGCCGCTTTGGATGATTTCATCAGCTGCAAGAATTTAAAAAGAGCAACAAATCTCTAAATGATGCTTTTCATCTCCTTTCAGCTCCCAGGAGTGGAGGCTTGTGACAGGTACTCATTCCGTTACGGACGCAACCCTCTGGTGGAATTGCCTCTCATGTTCAATCCAGCTGGTTGTGCTCGTGCTCAGCCAAGAACAACCTCTGCCTACACCTCGCTGGTGATAAGGTAACTCGAAGTTGACATAAAGTTTCTTTCCTGGGAACGTTCTGTCTTAAAGTAAATAAGTCAAAGTTATTAAAATGTTCTCTCTCACCACCTCCCAACTCAAAATAAAGACCACAGCCGCAGGCTGTATCCAGCAACAGTGCCAGGTCTAACCAGAATGTTGCCCAGGGAGAAGGTGGCGCCCCCCATAATAAGCCTCCAGTGGTGCACCCCAGGTCCTCCCAGTACCGCTGGATGAAGAGTGAGTGGCGAGCCAATGTCTATCTGGGCCGCTCCCGCATCCAGGTGATTCGACTGCATATTAACTATAACTATATTAACTGTGGCAGAGTGAGACTGATGCTTTTTGATTCGGTTTCCTGTTGACTGAAAAATCTGCTTATATAATGTATTCTCAGGGCCTGGGGCTGTTTGCTGCTAGAGACATTGAAAAACAGACTATGGTGATTGAGTACAATGGAACAATCCTCCGAAATGAGGTTGCCATCAGGAAGGAAAAGATCTATAGATCTCAGGTATCTGATGTTGCAAGATTATTATTTTTTTTTTTAGCAGAAAAATTGTTTCTTTAAAATTGCTTTTTCCAAAACTAAGAGCATTTCTTGTGTTCCACGCAGAACCGGGCAGTGTTCATGTTCCGCATCGACAGCGAACATGTTGTTGATGCCAGTCTAACTGGAGGGATCGCAAGGTACTCTGAGTTTACACAAACTATGTGAACATTTTCATAAACACATTCATGAGAACCCAACATAATTTCTTTGCACTTAATTACCGTAACAAATGTCATTCAGTGTCAAACCGATCAGCCACAACATTAAACCCCCGACGGGTGAAGCGAGTAACTCTGATGATCTCATTGCACTGGCATGTGTCAAGGGGTGGTTACAATAGGCAGCAAGTGAAGAGTGAGGTCTCGGAGTTGAAGCAGGGAAAAATGAGCAAGCCTGGCAATCTGAGCGACTTCGACAAGGGCCACATTGTTACTGCTAGATGACTGGGTCAGACTGGGTCCAGAACAGCACGTCCTGAGAGGTGTTACCTGTATCCGGTGGCTAGCACATGTCATGTGGGCCTAGAGCTCATTGACGCGTAAAGGGTGGTCCGATCTCAGAAGAGCACCTGCAGCACAAGCCTTGATTATAAGAATGCACAGTGCATCGCAGCTTGCTGCAGAGTTTTCATGCTGACTAAAAGAGACCCGGGTGTTAACTCAGTTCCTAACTCCAGATCTCAGTCAAGTTGAGCATCTATAGGATGTTTGAGGAGAAAAATCAAGTGATCTGATACATGGATGCCCAACCTCACTTCTTACAGGACAAAACTGATGTGCTGCAAAGATGGAACAGAGGTCTTGTAGAGTGCATGTCGCAAAAAATGGGCTGGGAGGTTTTTGGGGCATGTGTCGTACACCCACCCCGTGTAAGACACTTTATTATTAATGTTGTGGGAGATCATTGTCGGCAAAACAGACAAATTAAGTCTTAAAAATAGCATCTCTGTCTTACCGATGTAATTTTCCAGCAAAGTGGCGCCGACACGACTCTGCTTCTCTGTGTGGGTGGCTTATCTCTGATCTGTTATACATGTTGTTGTAAATGATCATCATGGTCTTTCATGGCCGCTGTAGATCTCGCCCTTTTCTACATTTTGCTATCAATTGTATTGTCTCATCAGCCAGAGACACCTGGAACTATCTAGAGACCATCTTGGAACAGGATCGCTTCCTTCAATGTGTTGATAGGTTCTGACAGATTAGTTCTCAGTAGTCAGTAAAACGCTGTTACATGACTTCTTGGTACTGTTGCTGACAACATCCATCCACAGATGGGAAAATATCTGTGAAGGTACACAAAACCGCCCTAAGAACTAACATTTCCCACTATAATGGGGGTCACATTTTGCCACGATGACCGCACAGCCTCACAAGGTGGAAGCAAAACCAGTTTTATTTGAACATCGTAATTGTTTTTTATAATGTTTACAGTTTGATCTTATCACTGTCTGCCGCTGCCTGTCTGAATCAGGTCACAGAGGCGGCAAATGAGGCGAGGTGCAAATAAAATTTGCTGTAATTTAAATGTGGTTGCCTGTGTTACAGCTTTGAACTCTTGACATGTGACGCGTACTTGTTTTTCAGGTATATCAATCATTCTTGCACCCCTAACTGTGTTGCTGAGGTGGTAACATTTGAAAGGGGTTACAAAATCATCATCAGCTGCGTTCGCAGAATTGAGAAAGGAGAGGAGGTTGGTATATGTTTTTTGGTTTTTCCCCCCCGTAATTAGACTTTGTCCCCGTACATTTGCATGCGTGTGTGGGTGTGAACGGCGCAGCTGTGATAAAGCGATGGATGTTTCTCCCTTGTTTTTGCAGCTGTGTTTCAACTACCAGTTTGACAGTGTTGAGGGCCAGCAGAAGATCGCTTGCCACTGTGGAGCTCCTGAATGTAGGAAGTGGATAAACTGAGCAAAACGGAAACGACAAAACCCAAATGCATTCCTTGCCATAGCGTGTGGATGCTGTGATCTCTGCACGGAGGGGGTGGGGGAACAAAAAAGAGACTTCACACTAAAGTCATTTTATGAATGAGCAGAAGGCCTGAGCCCTTTGGAGAAATGAACGATTTTGTGTTGGTCCATCAGCATCGTGGAATTAAAATAGGTGGAGGAAGGGAAATTATAACACAGTAGCAGGAAATGACTCGTGCCATATGTGAGGGGCTCTGTCGACGCCTCTGTCTGTATGTATCTGTGTGTTTGTTTGGTGTACATGGGGTGCGGAATCAACCAGCGAATGAGAAAGCACTGTGTGGGGTGCGGCCTTATTGCTTACTAAGGGCAGGCCCTTTTGTTCATACTGTTAATGTATACCGTTTGACTAAATGTAGACATCACTGAATGAGGAATGTACAGCAATGAATACCGCGAAGGGAATATTAACTTGCACTAAAAATAAAAAAAAAAACAACAAAAAAAAACCATACACACACAAGCTTTTAAATACTTGATTCCATGAGTCAGTTTTATCATAGGTCTCTGTCATGTGATTTGTGTGGAATTCGAGAGGTTTTGTATTTATTACTGAGTGAATGAATTTTATTCTCAAAATGAGATTGAGTTAAAAGAAGGCTAGATTGCTATTGTTTTTGAAGATTGAAGAAGACATGCTGTTACTTTTGTATAAATGTACATTAAAAAAAACTATAGGAATAACCGACCAAATACTACCTTAACCTTCTTGATGTTTGGGTGTTTTTAAAATTGTTTTTGTTCTGTTTGTCATTGAAATTTATTTAAGATGGATGTTATTTCAGTTTGAGAGTATATATTATGATTATTCTGTACAGAATTTGTAATATAACCACAATAATTCACAAAGTATTTTTGTTGTATTAAAAGTACGGTATTGTAGCGTAGTGTTTTGTGACTTACACTTACTTTGACCACTCAAAAAAAAAAAAAAAGAAATATTTTTGTTGACTAACGTAACGAGCTATCGGTTACAGAATGGAGAAAAAAAAAAGAGACTCTTCAAATAGTAAAAGATCGCTGTGATCTGTTTGCTGTTAATCAGGTTTGATTTTAAAGAACTGTGAATTAGGTTTTAAAACCCCAAAAAAAAAACTTTTTATCTTTTTATCACAAATAGAAACAGCAACATGTATTAACCTGTTTTTTTTTTTTTTGTTTTGTTTCTTTTTTTTTCTAAACTTTGCTTTTAAAATAAGGTGTGAGCGTCTAATGATGTGACTTGGACGAACCATTGCGCGACAGAATTATATGGAGAACTGTAGGTTGTTCTGCCTTTTTGGAAAGAAACGGCATTCTGCTTAATCAGAAATATTTCTTATACTGACACTTCACAAGTCACATGCTAGAAACAGGAGTTTTTGCGTGCACAATTTCAAATTGACTGTAAAATTTTGGAGACAGTCTTAGAACTTGTAATGTATATGGCATGTATTTTTTTAACTTTCCGAAGACTCAATTGTATATATTTTCTCAATGAATGGTTGTAACAAAATTGTTTCTTGGAAATTTTTTCTTCTCTTGTATGATACATCATCCTGCCAGTGTGTTTGTGCTACATTTTCTTGGTCGTGTAAAGTAGTCATTTTCTTTTTTTTTTTTCTTTCTTTTTTTCCCCCTTTTTTTTTTGTTTTCTGTTTTTTGTTTTTGAATTGCCTTTTGAAGTGTACAGAGTATGAGGTTTGGAGTTTGTGGAATTGAATTTAGAAACATTTACAAAAATAAACTATTTTACATGTTAGCAATTGTTTGTGTTTTCAATAATTGCACTTTTTTAATTAAAGTTTATAAAATCATTCTTTTTCCAATCTTATTGGTTATGTTCATTTAGCTAGTTTGTAATTTTATTCATGAAAGTAAATCAAGGTCATGTTTCCCAGACCTCAGGAAAAATATCAATATTTACTCTGTGGCCATCTCATTCGTTAGGCTTTGCTAGTACCGGGTTGGACCCCTTCAAAGTGCTGGGTTCCTCAGAGATTTTGCTCCATTGTCATGACAGCATCACACAGTCGTCACCTGTCATTCCACCACATCCCAGAGGTGCTCCGTTTGAAATCTGCTGACTGCGGGGGCCACAGTCAGCAGACTGCAGTGAACTCATCGTCCTGTTCAGGAAACCAGTTTGAGATGTTCTTGTGACATGGAGCGTTAATCTGCTGGAAGCAGCCATCAGGAGATGGGGACACTGTGGTCATAAAGGGATGGACACAGTCAGCACCAGTACTCAGGTAGGTTGTGGTGTGGTGTTAATTGGTGCTAAGGTGTCCAGAGTGTGGCAAGAAAATGTCCCCCATATTCTTTTATGCCGTTTACACCGAATTCTGACCTAATCCTCTGAATGTTGCAGCAGAAATCAAGGCTCGTCAGACCAAGCAATGTTTTTCAAATCTGCTATTGTCCACTTTTGGTGAGCGTGTGTGAACTCTGGCCTCAGTTTCCTGTTCTTGGCTGACAGGAGGGACACCTGCTGTGGCCTTCTGCCGTAGACTGCTTCAAGATTCGGTGTGTGTGTGTGAGAGATTCAGAGGTGCTCTTCTGCGCACCTTGGTTGTAACAAGTGGTAATTTGAGTTACTGTTTCCTTCCTACCAACCCCAAACCGTCTGGCCGTTCTCCTCTGACCTCTGACATCAGCGAGGCATTTTCATCCACATAACTGCTGCTCACTGGATATTTTCTTTTTCAGAGCATTCTCTGTAAACCCTAGAGATGTTTGTGTGGGGAAAATCCCAGCAGATCAGCAGTTTCTGAAATACTCAAACAATCATGCTATGTTCAGAGGTACTTAAATCACCTTTCTTTGCTGTCCTGGTGCTCAGCTTCAGCTCTAAAGGCATCGAGTTGCTGCCTTGTGATTGGCTGATTAGATATTTATATTAACGAGCAGTTAAACAAGTGTACCTAACAAAGTGGCTGAAGTGAATGAGTTCAGTTCAGTTCAACCAATGCAACCAAAACATATTTGCAATTTGGCAAATAAGACTTGCTGACTTGGTGTTTTTTTGTTTTGGTTTTTTTTTTAATAAATTCATATTTTTTCCAAATGAGCCGTTGCAGCTGTAGACACCTTCATAAAAATTCTTTGTTATAATCATAGACTGATTAGGCTTTTACTGTGTGGACATGTGATCACGGTGACCAAAGAGTTTCTCTTCTCAGACTGTTTAATTTAGAACATTTTTAGTCCATGTGAAAGCATCCACTACATCACAACGAATAAACAAACATTTATAAAAGAGTTAATTTTTACTTTCGGTGTTTCCAGCCATCTTGTAGCAATTCCACTTCATCCCGGGGCCTAAAACCCCCTCATTATGCCAGCGCGCCATCCTGATGGCACCAAAACACGTGTCAATTTTCAACCAAATTTAGTTCATTGTGTATGCTGCGCCTGCATGTTTACAGGCCATCACTGAATCACTCCTGTGGATTTGACTGTCACTAAAAACACTGCTGCATCTCGATGCCACTTACACTCCGCGAGAAACGTGTTATATAAACTTTGAGCAAGAAGAAAATAGCTGAGTTTGATTATAGCCAAAGGCGTAATTATATGTTGCATTTTGTGTTTAAATAACACGACATCCTGACACACAGAAAACATGGTGCTGGGTGGTATCTTAGCACAAGGGTTGTCGTGCACTCTGCATTCCATTGGTACTTGGAGGGGTCAGATTTTTATTGGAGAGAGACAGACTATCAACCAAAAATCCAGAAAAACACATTGCATCAAAGTTATAAATTGATTTGCGTGTCATTGAGTGAAATAAGTATTTGATCCCCCACAACCCAGCCAGAATTCTGGCTCCCACAGATTCACTGTGTGCCCATGCAGCACCTGTATGGTCCCCCCTGCTCAAGAAGGCACATGCACAGGCACGTCTTAGGTTTGCCAGTGAACATCTAAATGATTCAGAGAAGGCTTAGGGGGAAAGTGCTGTTGTCAGATGAAACCTAAATCAAGCTCTTTGGCATCAACTCGACCTGCAGCATTTGGAGGAAGAGAACTGCTGAGTATGACCCGAAGAAGACCATCCCCACAGTCAAGCACAAAGGTGGAAACATTATGTTTTGGGGCTGTTTTTCTGCTGAGGGTACAGGACGGCTTCACTGCGCTGAGGGGCCAACGGATGGGGTCCTGTACCATATAATCCTGGACAAAAGCCTCTATCCCTCAGCCAGAACACTAACCCTGACTAACACTAACACTGACCCAAAGCAATAAAGGAGTGGCAAAAGAAGAAGCACATTAACATCATGGGTTTCTCCACCAAATGCTAAGCCATATTTTGCTTGGGGATGGGATCAAATACTTATTTCACCAGATGACATGCAAAGAAATTAAAACTTTTGTGTTTTTTCTAGATTTTTGGTTGATATACTGTCTCTCTCCATTAAAATGAAACTACCATAAAGATTACAGACTGTACATTTCTTTGTAAGTGAGCAAACTTACAAAATCAGCAGGGGATCAAATAATTATCCCCCTCACTGCAGATGGCTCCTGCAGGACAGAGGCTAAAATGTGCAGGAATGTGGGAGCGGACATGCGCAAATGCTTGAAATGTACCTTGTACGGGGATTGAAGAGCAATATTGGTCATATTTCCCCCCATTTTATTTCTACTAAATTATTAATAGTATTGTTTCTAAACTGTTAAAAACTGCTTCTCATTCATGTCCAGCGAGTATCAGAGTGGCACTGACATCAGTGAAACATCTGCGCTCGTCAGCTCCGCCTGGTGTTGTGTCAAAAACTTTTGTTTCCTTTAAAATGCGTCGCTCTGGCAGTCTGCCCCTTCTTGTTTAGCCACTTTCCGAGGAAGTTGTTACGTAACGCGGAATGAGAAGTGACCGTGGCAAACTCAACACCTCCCGCTGCGCTCACAGAACGACTTCGCTTCAGATTTGCAATTTAAAACCAGCCTCGGGCGGGCTAACGGGGCCGTGCGACTGCACAAACGTTTACAGGAAGTGTTTGTTTTTTTTAACCGCACATGCCCCCCTCAAAAAAAAAAAAAAAAAAAAAAAAACGAAACAGCGAAGGCGTTTGTTCCTCTACAGCGTTAAAATCGAGGCGAAAAGCACCGCGCTGGACACGTTCCTTCGGGGGTTACAGGCTGTGACATAACACCTGTTAAACAGCCCTCGCCGCTACAAGCCATTTAAACATGTGTGTGCCCTGCCTCTTTTTTCACGGTCAAACCTACTTCCTGGTGGATGAGGCAGCTCCTCAGTGTTGTCGTAGCTGAAGGCAAGGTGGAGGCGGCTGTAGACGGCGTGCAGACGCGATATACATCAGTTATTTAGTACACTTTGTTGTTATTATTTTTTTTGTTTGTTTATTTTTTTTAGGTGTTGCCCATTTGCAGAAAAAAATGGGAAGCACGGTGATGGAGTCCAGCAAGGGAAGCTCAAAGAAAATACCAAAGAAGAAGAGAAGTCTGCGGATTAACATGCCAGTGAGTCGGTGAAGTATCAAATAATTTGGCTTGTTGCCGAGACTGTTTTTTTTAATGAGCATTTCGGGGGGTGGGCTGAAACTTTTAGTGGTCTTTAGCCGATTTCGGTGCATCGTAGGCTCGGAGCGCACGCGACCCAGAAGAGCGTGCGTGATTGACAGCTGTCTCTGTGTTGGGACCTGGTTAATCTGTCCTGATGGCATGCCGCTGAGCATGCTTAAAACCATCCCGATAAACACTTAGAAACGCATTTTGTCTCCTTTACATTGAGTGTGTGCAGCAGTTCAACCTTTATTGTGACTATAGCCAACTCCCCTATTGGGGCTGCAACTATTGTTTACATATCTTTAAAAAAAAAAAAAAATCTGTTATTTTGCCAATAATTGTGGGGGGAAAAAATCCCATGGCAGAGTCCCTGGTGAGATCTTGTTTTTCTCATGCAAACCCAACATATTCAGTTTACTCTGGGAGGAAGAAAAAAAACAGGAGATGACATTGCCGATCTGCTCAGGCCTACAGTTGCCTCTTGTTTATCAAACTGAGTAATAAATATCTCTAGTTGTGTAATTATTTGCTGCACAAGCCTCATAAAGACTGAATATTATTGCAGGAGACTTTATAGCTTGATTGTGCCTCTTGTTTCAAAACATCTTTATGTCACTGTGTCCTGACAACTATCTCCTCTTTGCATGGATTCATTTTTTTTATTAGATGATCCCTATCAGATCCAGTGTACTGCAATTAGAGTTTTATTTAGTTACAATAGTTTTATTTCCTGTTTACAATTTTCTTCAGTATATTATAATCTGCCTGAGAAAAGTGCGCAATTTCAATTTTCACGATGCACCCCTATGCAGCTTTATAGGCTGGAAAAACTCCCCTGTATGAAGTAAGCCTTATGAATGCAGCACTGTTTCTGTGGCTAATGCTCAAGTGTTAGATGCTGGAGCTTTCCATCGCTATGTGAAGTTCCCCATTCTAAACATGGTGGAAACTCTATTACAGCTGCATAAAAATAAAAAAAAACACTGCAGCTCTGCAAACTCGCCTAATTAGGTCCGTGAAGTTAAACTGCCTTTCTGCAGCAACATGCATGGCAACATCTGCCTGAAGTGGAATGTTAAACCCAGCCCTCGGTATGGGGAAGAAGAGTTTTGGCTTTCATTGTCCTGGAGAAGTTTCCGCAGTGCTGAAACATGTTTACCTTCTTTTCGAGTGGCACACTAAAAGCCGTAAGCAGGTGGGGTTAACCTATTTGCTTTCACCTAGAGCAGACAAAAGGACCAACATTGTCAGTTTTGCTTATGTTTGTCCCTGACACTCGGATCTCTTTTATGTGCAGGATTTCGGGGCGTTTACAGCCCCTCAAGTGGAGACCAGTGGCTCGACCAAAAGCGGAGCCCACACGGTACATTTTTAAAGATTTTTGTGAAATGATTCATTCACCTGCCGGCTGTTTGTTTTCTTGAGCTCGCTTTTCTTGCCACATATCTATCTACTCATTAAATGTGGATTTGTGAGAGCAAAATATTAGACAAGGTCATCTCTCCAGTTCTGCCAGCCCACATTGGCTTACAGTAACATTACTCCCACAGTGTCCAGGCATAGCACCATCACATACAGGAAATTGATTTTTTTTTTCTAAAAGAAAGCACTCTCTTCCTACTGTCTCCTCCAGCTGATTAGAATAGGAATAATCATCCACGTCTCATATCGGCCAAAATGCATATTTTAGTTTTACCTCGGTGGTTTTTGTGCAGTGCAGATAAAAACCTGCATTGTCTTGTGTTTTGCAAGAGCAGATCTGTAGCCACCCTGATAACTGCTTCACTTGCCTTAACAAGCTCTTGCACAATGAAAGGGTGAGATTTGTTGGCAAACAACAACGATGGGTGTGTGCTCACAGACAGTTACAGGATTGGTTTGTATAGAAATGTGTCTGTGGGGCAGGATCGGCCCCTAGCATATAGCATAACAACCCTTCCTCCTGGTTTCTTCTTCTTTTACTTGACTTCTAGTATTAATATTAGACATCTTTTTATTTCCTTTAAGACAGCAGTGTTTCTTTTTTTTCTCCTTCCTCCATAACGTGCAGTTTATCTGTTTTTGTTGGGAGTAATTATTCTCCCAAGACTGTTACCACAACACCCCTGTTGCATTTTACTGTTTTCAGTAATAACAGCCCCTGAGCCAGAGAGCCCTGTGTATAATCGAATGCTCCACTGTAGGGAGGGAGCCCACAAACGGTTAAAAGATTTGTTGTTGGCACATCCAGAGCAGGCAGCCATCAGCAGTGGGAGGAGGCTCTTTCTGTCTGCAGCTAGATTGGCTGCCATCTCTCGTGTTTTGTTTTGGTACGGGCACAGCAAAGAGAGAAGGATTTCTCCGTCTGTTTACACGATATCGACCTTGCAAAGACAGACTCATAAACACAGAAGGCCTAACTGAAAAATATTGTTACCGCAGTTTAAGTAAGAGAAGTGCTGACTGTCTGATAGTGGATGTTATGGTGTCCTTACTGATTTGTTATTTCCCATGGTACTCCCCCTAACATGCTGCACAGCATACCGCGGTGTGTGCACGTAATAGCAACATCAGAGAAAGCCAGGTTGATTTTGCATGATAAGGAACAGCAGAGTGCAGAGTGAATTTTGCAGAAAAAAACATTCATGCACTACTTGTCTTTTTCCTCAATTGCCTTGTTAAGTGTACTGATCAGTATTTTTAGCCTTCATAGTGTCTGTTACCACAACTGCATCATGATCAGACATGTGCATTAGGTCACCTTGCAAATGAACCTTCTCGTACTGCTCTTTAAGGGACACCAGAAACTGTTACAACACAGTAAACTAAACTTTTATTTAAAAAAAAAAAAAAAAAAGGAGAAGTGACAAAAGAAATGCAATCAGCAGATGTCATTTCCCAATAAATCTCTTCACTACATTTGCTTATTCAGTACAGCCCTTTGCTTTGCTCTGCAGCCTCTTGCTGTCTCACATAACAGTGGTTACACACTAAATGTAAACCGTGCAATTGCAGATGTGCATAAATAAATAAATCTTCTACCTTCTTATTATCTCTCAGGGAGAGCGGCTCATTCGTTCAGCCAGCCCCACCAAAGGAGGTTCTGCAAAGAGCCCGGTCAGCGCTACACTCCCCCCGTGTCCCCAGTCTGCTCCAGTACAATCAAAGCCAAATTCTGGTTCCCCCAAAAGCATCTTCCCCTATCCTTCCCATCAGAACTCACCCAAGTCCCCTCGTCGACTCAGCTTCAGCGGCATCTTCCGGTCCGGTTCTCCCTCCTCAAGCATCAAAATCTTTTCCAGAACCAGAAGAGGTAAGTAGAAGTGCTCACAGCGCACTGCACCGCTCAGTCATAATGAACATGCTTGTTGAACTCCAATGTTCATGAATCCATTGTCTGCACCTCTATTTTAGTCGTTTTATTAATGCATGCAAGGAAACTTGAGCAAATATTTGAAGTCATCTTGCAATGACTCAGTTTAGGTTAATTTGGGCAGCAGCAGTAAAGATCTAAGAGGAAAACACTTGTAAAGGAAGTAAGACACAATAGATGAAACTGTCATTTCAAAGATTATTTGGGTTTCCTGCTGTTTGTACAAGGTAAATCCCCCACACAGCAACCCGCGTCTGCGTTTTCAGTTCATTAGTTCAGACGTCGTACTGCAGAATGTCTTGTCGCAGAATTATTATAGAACGAGGCCACGTTGGTTCGCCTCAGGACAGAGCAGAGTTCAATCAGGTGAGGTGCAGAGAACAATATTTATTTTGTCACACCAGAGAAACTGTGCACTCCTTTTGCTGCCCGACTGGTTTCAGCGCAGCTTTAACGTTTCACGATCGCAGATCTAGGGCATCTGTCCTGCACATAAATAAGAGAGAAATCAGCAGTCACCTGTATTAATTAGACTCCCCCTCCTGGCTCTGTTCGCTGAGCCACTCCCACTACCTCTCTCTGTATCAGCTGCAATGCTCAACATTTTGTAGCACAAAGGAAGTGGATGTCTTGGTTTTCTCTGAGCAGAGATAGAAAAATTCACTTCTTTGTTTTGTGCCGCTGTGCAGCCAACAAGGTCACGAGTCCTGTCAGACAGTTGGCCACTAGTCAGACATTCTTTATAATCTTGTCACTGATGTTAACAACTTTCTCCAGGCAAAGGAAATGGTTGGCTTTGGTTATCATCAGAATTAAGTTATCATCCCCCGGCATTAAGCAGTGCGTTGTGAAGGCAGTCTGTTGTATTAGGTTACAAGCTTGGCATCCTGCAGCTTGGAGTCCAGCCATAGTACACGCATTACAACTCATTAGTCGGATAATGGTAATACTGGTATGCACAAATGAGTAAAAATGAAACAGACTGCGCAGAACAAGGCCTCATTTCATGAAGACCAGACTTGACTGGTGCATTTTCAGCTCGTGTGTCTCCGTGTTTTTGGTAAAAACCCCGCCTGGTCTACATGGAAACAGCCCCGCTGGAAGCAAGCATCAAACGGCTGTAAGGATGAGTCATTGATTTTTTGGCTCGTGCAAATACCCATTCTTTTCTGTTTCCTTGCAGAGGGTCAGTTTGGCAGAGCTGCTGGAATAGCTCTGTTAGAGCCCAGACCGTAAAAGTCCGTGTGCTCCGTTTCCTCTGGAGATTGTTATTGATGGGAGCAGGCACCAAAACACAGCCCAACTGCTGCAGACCTCTCATGCCAGTTGCTAATGATTAGTATTGTAAGATGTGGTTTGAGGCAAAGCATACTTCTTGCTCACTAATGATGTGGCTTCAGATTATTGGTGACTTATAGTGACAGAGTACTTATAGCAAAATATAAAGCAGGCAGTGATCTGTTCACTTTATTTATATCTTTGGTCAGATGTTTTTGTAGTAACTTCAGTTTTGCCACAAGGGTGCGCTGGAGGCATAATTTGTCTTGATTTGACTTTCAAACTAGTGCTAATAAAGCTGTGGTTCTCTCGTCAGTGACGAGTCGTCACCACTATATTATTGCTACATTTGTAACTAAAAATATTTTTTGCAGACTCCTGTGTGCTCCCTAGCATGATCATTTGCATATGTCACTCATCGGGCTACAGCTCTTCATGTTTTGGTGAACTTTTAGCTTCATTTGCTGCAAATATGACTAGAATGCTTCCTCTTTCCCTGCTGGTCTAAATATGTGTTTTCACATTGCCTGGACATTGTCAGTCTCTCACTGCTCAAGGCAACTGTAGCGCTTTTATAGCCTTATCTGGAAGTGAGCAGACTCTCAGGAGCTCCTCACACAGCCATGCAAGGTTTTTTTTTTTTCCACCCCCTTACTCTCTCTGTTGCTACTGTGGGCTTTGTGTTGTCAGTAAATAAAGGAAGTAGGGAGTTTCTAAATGCAGGCCTTACAAGGGCACGATGACTTTATGAACTAACAAATGTGATCAAAGCACTTTTAGTGCTTTATAGATCTGAAGCTTAACGAGCTTCAAACTGGCTTGAAATCAGTGATATTTGTTTCTCAGTTCAGGGACGGCTTTAGTGGCTTTATTCAGTGGCTGTTAGGTGATGATCACTGATATCTAAAATTCATATTAGCCATTGACCCAGTGAGCAGATTGGAACACTTGCATAACATGTTAATTGAGATCTGTACTGGGCATGCTTTCGCTAATGTGAGCAGCAAAGACTCAGCCATCTGTTAAGGGTAGGAGGGGGTATTGAATGGAAGCTTTCTGATCAGCTGACAGAATGGGATGTCCCCCTGCTGTCATCTGATGGGAGCTGGCCTCAGCAGTCTTAAATGTCAGGCACCCAAAAGTTACAACTGCCTGTACTAAATGACAGTGGTGCTTATCTTCCAGCACTTTATTAGCAGGCCCCGGTGATGCTGAACTGCAAATTCAGAAGAATTTTATCTAAGGGAACCTCGAGGTTGCGTTTTCCTGACTCTGTTACATTGTGTTAAGACGGAGTGAAGCAGATGTTCCTGTGCTGAATTTACTCTGCGAGCAGAGGGAGGGCAGTGGCGGATGGGAGGCGGGGAGATGTGAGGCCCGAGCCAATCGGTGGGGTCTCCTTTACAGACCGGCGTCCTTTTACAGGCTGCTGACACCAGTGCTATATTAAAGTAACATCACCCACAGCTGCACCTGACAATTTACAGCACTGACACTCCTGAGAGGGGGGAAGGCGCTGAAGTCTGTCACAGTTGTGATTTGCATCACTCGCAAATGGGAGCGTTTCTCTGCTGAGGCTCGGTGGAATTCACTGCTTTTATACTCTCTTCCGTCGACTGTATGAGCTGCACGCTGCTTCCTGCTGGCTCTGTTTTTTGTTTTTTTTTATAAATATGCTATCGTAGCTTGTTCTTGTTACTTGCTGAGATTGTGTGATTCTGTGCAGAACTAGAGCGCTGCCTCCAAAAATTGTAATGTGCAACTTCACGGAACAGCTGAGACTTGTTTTTCTCACCCCGTAGTTACATTTCTTATCCACTCACTGAATGCATCCAGCTTCCAGAGGACCAGCTCCTCCTTAAAAGACAGCTTCAAAGACAATCAGCTGGATATATTTTTACCTGTACGACTTTGTTCATCTAGCTAGTGGAGTGACTCTTACCTGGGGCAGTTTTTGGGGCTCGTTTTGTGATGCGGATGGTCATGGTCAAATTTAGCTTAGAGCCCACAACCCACTGTGTTCCATGAAGAGGTTCGGCAGCCTGAGGAGAAGCAAGAAACGGAAGGAGCAAGATGGGCTAGGAGGGAGGCATCAGTCCGAGGCGTCCTGTCTGTCTGGTAATGTGCTGTCCTCTTCTCCTGCTGCATTTGGCCTTTGTTGCCTGCAAAATTCCCTGCAGCCTCCTCCTGTACTGTAATAATAGTTTGGGGGGTGGGGGGTGGGGTTTGCAGCTAAAGATGAT